>WOXC01010186.1:0-197537 GCA_011680675.1 Gymnobelideus leadbeateri
AAGGCAAAGGAAACAGAAAAATGCAACCCTAGACTCCTATTTTGGGGGCATAGAGCGGGGAAAAGGACTGTGAGGTCAGAAGTCCTGCTCCAAAAGCCCCAGGGGAAAACATGAGCGGGTTGCAGGCCATAGAGCACCTTAAGAAGGACTTTAAAAATCAAATAAGAGCATCTTGATTTCCTACAATGCTTAAGCTTCCATTTGTCCAGTCTAAAGGAATGAATCTCCTCAGTGAACTTTTGAGATTCTTTTTCATCTGCATCTGACTTTTTAAGGCATTCTTCTCCTCATTGCCCTTTTGGGCCTCCCTTGCCATTTGAGCTAGTCTATTTTTTAAGGTGTTGTTTTCCTCAGTCAGGCTGTTGACCCTCATTTCATACTTTTCCTGCATCCTTCTCATTTCTCTTTCTAATTTTTCCTCCACTTCTCTTATTGATTTTTAAAGTCCTTCTTAAGGTCCTCTATGGCCTGCAACCCACTCATGTTTTCCCCTGGGCCTTCTGGAGCAGGACTTCTGACCTCACAGTCCTCTTCCCGCCCAATGCCACCCCCCCCCAAAATAGGAGTCTAGGGTTGCATTTTTCAATGTTTCCTTTGCCTTGGCATGTTGCCACTTAATTGCTTGACTTTTGGGTTGTTGCCACACTATGGCTTTAAGGCCAGATAGAGGAATTTTCGTCCCGAACGTGTGGGGGGCAACTTCCGTTTCTGGCAAGCTGTAAACCCACCCACAACTTCCCCCCTAGATCACAATCCAGATCCAGGGAGGTCAAAGCAAGAGCAATTACCCCCCAAGACTGATCGCTGGATCTCCCCACGATTTGCAGGCTGGGAGCCGGAAATGCCTATGAAAACTACAAAATGGCGTGTCTCCTCAGCGGCTTCTAGCCCCCAGGGGAAGGAGCTGACGCATTCCCCAAATACAGGTCCCAAAGTCCATAGGACACTAACCTCTTACTTTGTCCTAGGCAAGTCTATGTTGATAATTCTGGAATCTCCACAGCTCCTGGTGTTCTGGGGTTCCTCCAGCCGGCTGCTGGCCCTGCCGCCCTGGGGCTAAAACCTCGGCTCACGTGGACCTGGGCTCGGCTCGGCTCCTGCGCTCTGCGCGCTGCCGGCTCCCAGACCACTGCGCTGGTCCTTCCTGCAGGGTGCTGGGCTGTCCTCAGCGGGAGGTTAGCTTCTCTGTGTCGTTCTGTGGGTGCTGGGGCTCCAGAAGTTTTTCAGAGTCCTTTTTTACATAGTTTGTGGAGAATCTGGGGGCAGAGAGGCTTGGAGGAGCTGTTTCTACTCCGCCATCTTGGCTCCGCCCCCCAAATTTGACTTTTTAAGGCATTCTTCTCCTCATTGCCTTTTTGAGCCTCTTTTGCCATTTGAGTTAGTCTATTTTTTTAAGGTTTTATTTTCTTCAGTCAGGTTGCTGACTCTCATTTCATAATTTTCTTGCATCATTCTCATTTCTCTTCCCAATTTTCCTTCCACTGCTCTTATTTTGTTTTCAAAATCCATCTTAAGCTCCTCTATGACCTGTAAGCAGCTTATTCTTTTGATGGAAGCTTTTGGTGCAGGACTTCTGACTTAGCTGTCTTCCTCCTCTTCCATGTGCCGATCCTTTTTGTCCCCAAAAAAGGAATCCAAATTCAGACCACTGTGCTTGCCTCGTTTCCTTTGCTTGCTCATGTTTACACTCGATTACTTGACTTTTGAGCTTTTTGCTACAGGAGAACTCTGCTACCAGATAACACAGGATCTGGCAGCTTCTACACTGAGTGATTGAAGGGCTTGGATTATGATATTCCCAGATGTCAAGGGAGCTGGGATTAAAACCAAGAATCACCTACTCAGCAAAACTGAGAACTCTGGTTGAGCTTTGTCCCAATGGCTGGGGGTTTCTCAGTTGCTGTAGCTTTTAATTAGTGGCCCTCTCTGAAGCCTCCACATGCTCTGGCACTCTGGTTCACACACCAGAGGACCTCCATCACAGACAGTGATCTAGATCTAAGCAGGTTAAAGCAAGAGCAATTACCTTCAGACTGGATGCTTGGTCCCCTTACAATCTGCAGGCCTGAAACCCTGAAGCTGCCACATGGCAGTGGCTGGATGGCTGCCATGCTTCAGCCGCTTCTCACCCCAGGGGCAAAGCATGGCCCACATTCCCAAACTACCGGGTCCCAAAGTCCACACTGCACTGATCTCTCACTTTGTCCTTAGCATCTATGGACTGATAATTCTGGAAACTGCAAACAGCTGCTGGTGATCTGAAGTCCTTCCAGCCATCGGCTGGTTTTGGCCCCCCGAGGCTAAAACCTTGGGCTTGTGCGGGGCTGTGCTCGGCTCCCAGAGTGCTGCACTGGCTCCTTGTTGCTGGCCTGTCAGACTGTCTTCAGTGGGAGGTTAGCTTCTCTGTGTCATTTTGTGGGTTCCGTAGCTCCAAAGTTTGTTTAGAGTCATTTTTTACATGAATTGGAGGAGATGGGAGTGGGAGTCCTGAGGAAGTCCTGTTTTTACTCTGCCATCTTGACTCCAGCACTGATAAGGCTGATTTTCCTTCTAATAAAACTTTTCTGCTTCCAATTCAACTTGGACTCCTCTGCATTTTGAGCGGTGGGCTTCACCCATAACAAATTATGAAGTACTATGAATGCAACAGATGATTTTATAACTGATCATGGAGGTTATAGGAAGCCCTGGAATTTATAAAATAGAGGCATAAAAAAGTCACACCTATCCTTTAGGAAGATTACTTTGACAGGTGATTGGAGAATGGACTGGCAGAATATCCAACTGGCTATTGCAATAGTCTAAGCATGATGTGATAGTGCACCAAGATAGTGACAATGTCAGAGGAGAGAAATGGATATTTGCAAAAGGATATTGTGAAGGTAAATTGATAGGCCTTGGCAATAACAAATCGGTCAAACCCTTTAGGTACTTGCTACAGCTGTCCAGGAGGCAGAAGTCATTTAAAAGAACATAACAAGGGAGGGGATAGGAAAAATGACTACTCTGTCTATTAATTGTCAAAACTAAAAGTAATGCTGGGGTGAATTTGGAGCCAGATATTAAAGACTTTAAAATTTAAATATAATAATTTATATTTGACCCTTAGGCAATTGGGAGCCATTGGAGTTTATTAAGCATGTGACATAGTTAAACAAGAAGCTATAAAAAGATCACTTTGGCATCAGTGTGGAGGATAGTTTAGAGTCAGGGATGTCAACGAAAAGGCTGTTGCAAGAGTGAAAAGAAGTAATGAGGGCCTGAACTAGGTTACCTATGTGAGAAGAGACTAGGAGACTGATACCAGGGATATTGTTGTGAGCAAGTTAACTGTAAACCTGAAGTAGGAATCCTGAACCTTAATGAATCTGTTCTGATCCAAGACTTCTCTCCAAATATCTAAAGGCCTCTCTCTCTCTCTCTCTCTCTCTCTCTCTCTCTCTCTCTCTCTCTCTCACACACACACACACACACACACACACACACACAAAGACACCTTCACTTCCCCCTATCCCTCATCCCTCTTATATCGGTATTTTGTTTTTTCATTTCCATTTTGTGCACTCTTGGACTAGGGGGCACCTAACTCAGAATCTGGCCCCTGGATCACCCCTGTCCTCAGGTAATATCACCATCTGAGATAGTAGGAAATACTCAGAAAGCCAGACAAACAATATAAATGGGATTTAAAGCTTCAAGAGATCCTAGAGGTCACCTAGTTAAGGTCTCATTTTACACAGGAGGAAGTTGAATGCTATAGCAGATCAGGTGCTGCACTTGGGATCAAGAAGACCTGACTTCAAATCCTACCTCACACATTGATTAGCTCTGTGACCTTGGGGAGGTCACTTAAGCTCTCCCAGGCTGAGTTTCCTCAGCTGCAAAATGTGGATAATAATAGCACCTACTTCATAGGATTGTTATGAGGATCAAGATGGAATATCTATAATATATTTTGCAAACCTTAAAGTGCTGTATAAATGTTAACTCAAGCTGAGAGGAGTCATATGATTTGCCCAAAGTCGCTTAGTTAAAGAGGAGAAGAGCTAGGACTGAATACAGATCTGATTACAAATTTAGCTGCAAGATAAGGAAAACCCAATTGCTTCTCCTCTGGCCCATGGAGAAGGTGAAAACAACAAAAAACAGGAGGAACATTTATATAGCACTTTAACATCATTCTGTCCCATGTTCACAACACTCTTGTGGCAAAGGCACTCTAGTATCTATTACCTCATTTTATCAAGGAGAAAACTGAGACTCAGAGAGAATAAATGATTTATCCATGGTCAAATAACTAGGAAGGTAAGATTCAAACCTGAATCTTGTCAAACTCAAGGGCTAGCATTCTTTGTCACAAACTAATCTGGGCTAGCATAGCCTAGGGAAGCAGAGACCTGGGCTCAAGAACAACCAGGAAAGTATATTCCAATTCCTCAGGGGCAGAAGGATGGCAGAAAGAGGTAAGTCACTTCTTCCTTTTGTAAAACAAGGGAGATGGACTAGAGAATATTGTTCTAGAGCTAGAAAAGACTCCAGAGGCCATCTAGCCCAGTCTGTTCATGTTACAGAAGAGCAAAGTGAGACTTTCTGTCATTAAGCAATTTACCCAGTGTCACACAAAGTAAATATTAGGAGGACTATTTAAGCCCAGGTAGGTCTTCTGACTGCAGAATGAGTGTTCTTCCCACCATACAATAGTGCTTCTTCAAATATATTTCCATTCTTACATTTATATATTTGAAACTGAAATTCTGAGGTTTCTTATACCTGTTATATTCCATGTCCAAAGCCCTTTCAAAGTCTAACCTGCTATGTTTTAAGGACTCTTAATGAACTAATGCTTTAATGAGCTATGAAAATAATGGATGAGGTTAGATTCTATATATAGGGAAGCAAATAGAGTAGAATCAGGGGTCGTTCATTCCTCAAACCAATCACTAAAGTCTGTTCACCTATGTTCATTCCTTAGAGTTTTTGCTTATAGAGCATTTTTATTAACTCCTAAATTGAAAAGAAGAAAGCAATAGAGGTGATGTAGGCCCCCAGCCTGGTGGTATATTGGAGGGACCATTTGGCATAGGACTGGGAGAACTCTGTTTTTAAAGATGTATAACATTAGACTGCAACTTGGCTTTCTCTTCTATAAAATAAGTCAAGTTGAGGCAGTCAAAAAACATGATTTAATGGAAAGAGGAGTGGTTATGGAGTCAGGGAATGTGGATTCAAATCCCACTTCTGCTGCTTACTCTTTGTTCGTCTGACACATTTCTACCTGTATTTTCTTATCTGTAAAACAAAATTCAACATAATGATCTCTCAGGCCTTACCATTTCTAAAATGTTATGAAACTGTGATTCTTAGGAACAGTTATTATCACAGTCTAATCCATTCCATATTACATTATGGTGCTTTACAACAGGATTTTTTTAGAATGTGAATTGTTGTTTGTTTGAGAAGGTATATAGGAATGGATTTAGTGCTGAGGATGTTGTTCTGGGCTGGGCCTGACTCAGGCTAGTAGTCCCTTAGTAGTTTAGGTTCAGTATTAGAAAAAATGAGATACTTATACATTATTCAGTAGTTAACAGATTTATAACCATATCACAAGCTATATATAGTTATATATTTAACAAGCATAGGAATTGAGGAGATCTTCAGTTGATTCAGCAGGGTGAATCTCTCTTGCCTAAGTTGCCCATTATGATCCACCAGCCATTCATCAGAAAGACTCTCTTTAGCTCCTTGTGTCTGTTTTGTACTTAGTTGACCAGGGAATAGTGTCAACCAGAGCTTCTAGTCCCCTGAGCCAACTAAGTCTTGAGGATGATCTCAGTACTCTTAAAGAAGATGGTCTTAATACCTTGCTATCCATATAAACTCTCCCCTAGCT
Source organism: Gymnobelideus leadbeateri (assembly GCA_011680675.1). Taxonomy (NCBI): domain Eukaryota; kingdom Metazoa; phylum Chordata; class Mammalia; order Diprotodontia; family Petauridae; genus Gymnobelideus; species Gymnobelideus leadbeateri. The sequence goes on from WOXC01010186.1 coordinate 5,894, forward strand.
TACATGGGGACAAAGGTTAGACTATTCATCCTTCAACAAATACTCAATAAAAAGGTACAATAGTCTACTCTCCACATTTTTTCAGCTAAGGAAGATATGACAGACATTTTATATTATCTGAGAATTATAAGATACCTCAAAACCCTTCTAGTATAATCTAGACTTGACTAATAATACACTCCTCTGCCTCTCCCAACACAAGGATCTTACTGACATAGTTCATCCAGTTTTCATTGGAAGACCTCCAATGAGGAGTAACCTACTCTATCAAGAAGCAGCTCAAATTGTTAGGAAGTTTTTCTTACAACAAGTTGGAATCTGTTTCTCTACAACTTCTACCTCATCCTACCCATTGGAATCAAGCAGAATGTAACTAATCTATATGATTATTTTATATAAAAGACCTTTATAAATTCAAAGCCAACTATCACATCCTTTCCCAAGCCAATTCTTTTCTTTCTCAGGCTGAACATCCCAAATTGCCCTCATTTTCCATATGGTATGGTGTCCTCTTAACATCTTGGTTGCCCTCTATTGGAGGTATGCAGAAGTTTATCAATTCCTTCCTAAAATATAGCTCCAAGAGCTAAACGTAAGTCTTCTAAATGTGGACTTAGCTAGAGTAAAACAGGAATCTCACCTTGCTTCTTCTGGAGATCATTGTTTCTTTTAATGCAATCTGGATTAGCACTCATATTTTTACCTCCAGTTTACATTGTTGATTTATATTGAGCTTAAAATCCATTAGAATCCCCTGATGTTTTCTTTTTTTCAATAGAACTATTGTCTAGCCATTCCTCCCCTTCCCTGTACTTGAGAAGTTGATTTTTTATCCAAATGTAGAACTCTATGATATTAATTAGAACTCATGATATTAAATTTCATGATATGAATGTACTCAAAGAAATACAATCACAAAGTTACCGGGATGGATTTAGGAGATGGAGAAAGGCAGAGGATATAATTGTAATTAATAATGGACAAGGTTGATCCTGGAAGACTCTCTAGAAGCACAAAGTCTTCAATGTAACTCAGAAATGAAGGGAAACCAAGGTATTAGACTAAGAAGAGAGGGAGTATGTTGTGGTTTGGTAAAAAAGGACATTGGTGTAAATCAGGAAACACTGGTCTCTTGATCCTAAATTGGATAAATCTTTCCCCCTCTCTTGGCTTCTGTTCCCTCTTTCAAAGTGAGGGGTTCAGACTAAATAATATATAACTTTCCTTTTCTATTATTCTATAATTTTGAAATGCTAGGCATTCATAGTCAAAATTCACCGGACATATCAAATAAGATGTTTCAGTAGAGACAGTCAGGCACAGGTGATTACAAATGAAAGTAGGGTTTCCGGGCCTGAGGATATTTTGACAAAGGACTACAATTCTGGGAACCTGATAGAGCAGGAGCTGAATCTTTGACTGGAGTCTGGGCTGCAGCCCTATCGGCCACACAGTGCCAATCCTGACCCGCCACCCCTATCCCAGACAGGTTCTTTTATTATAAAGCAACCAGACTCAGACAAACCAAGTCTGTCTCGCCTGCTTGGTTATCATGTCAGTGATGAGACATGGGACCATCAGTCTGACAAGAGGCTGTCATGGATCTGAGCTGTTTTCTGTCTGTGTTGAGCAATAACAGACCCAGGAAAAAGCCTCCACTGGAAGCATGCTGGCTCTGACCACAGGATCCTGATGGGGATTGGCAGCTGAATTCATTCTTCTGCCAGAAACAATCTTCCTCCCTGACCTTAGGACAGAGGGGTATGGTGAGTAGGGGATCTTGGAGACCCCAGCAAGGATAGAAGTACTAAAGCCTATGATAGTCGCGTGGAGACTTCCCAGAGCAAGAGCTTAGGGGAGCAGCCAATGCCCAGTATATCCTGAACTCTGTCCAAGGTCCTGCCATTGATTGTTGATTGATAGAAGCCAAATATGCATCCCTTGTGTGGCATGATTAGAACAAAGCCATGGCTGTATGGTATAATGGAAAAGGATGTGGAGTAAGATGACCTGCAAAAAGTCTGACTCTTGACTACATCACTCTAGGCAAGTCACTTCATATCTCTGGGTCTCATTTTCATTGACTAGATGTAGCTGAAACTTATTTTTTTTTCCTTTTCCCTCCACTCTTCTTATAGGCAATATTCTCCAAGATAGGTGTGGTAGGGAATAGCCAAGGGTAATTTTAATAATTTCACCAAATTGTTCCTTAGAGATTTCCTTAGATTTGAGGTAGAGAAATTTAAGGTTGGAGAAAAATAGTTTTAATTTGTCAAGTTCCATATGTTCTGGGGTAGGGGTGGGGTTGATGGTACTCACTTTGAGAGTAAAGAAACTAACAATTGTTCCTGAAGGAAAGAGGCTATCACTTTGGAGTTAGTGACTAAGTCTTGCTTGAGAAGGAGAAGGAGAAGGAGAAGGAGAAGGAGAAGGAGAAGGAGAAGGAGAAGGAGAAGGAGAAGGAGAAGGAGAAGGAGAAGGAGAAGGAGAAGGAGGAGAAGGAGAAGGAGGACAGTACTGATTCCTACAGGAACTTCTATGAGACCAAATGTTGGTTGAAACAATAGCTCAAGAAGATGCTGCCTGAATGTAAATGGCTCTCTTTTGATAATGTTAAAACTGAAATTCAGTGTGTGTTGTGTCTCATGTCAAGACAGAAAATTCTGCTGTACCCAATGCCCAAAAAAGCCAGGAGCTACAGAACCATGGTAGATGTGACACTGGATGCCACTTAGGAGTGAATGTTCCAGAAGAGGAGCCATGATGGGGAGAGGCACTACTCTTGCCAGTGTCTGAGGTGCCACAGAGCAGGAAGGAGCTTCAACTCTTAGGACCTGTGAGAGCTGAGGCCTCCTGGGTGTCCTGCCCAGCTCTGATTGCAAATGACTGGCACTCTCTAGGTCTGGGAGTGCAGTGGAGGGAGGGGGTGTGTCTTTATTTCCCATGAGCATTGATGTGCTTTTGATTTTATTCTCTTCAATCAGTCAATAAAACTTTTCTTCTTGGAATTTAATGAATTTCATTCTTGCAAAGGAGAGTTTTAGTCCTCCAGATATCAGCAAAAAGTAAGGAAGACCTCTGGCATATTGGGTGGACCCCTGGATTTGTGGATATAGAAAAGAGGTACCCAGTTTGAGGTGGCATGGATGGATGGCTTAGGTTTTATATCACTGGAAGGAACATTGGATTAATGAGATCACAGATTCATTTCCATATTTAAGGAAGAGCAATGATCAGCTGGGTAGCATCCCCCCCCCGCCACTTTATCAAATTCTGGTCCCTTACGATCTGACTCTTAGAGGAATAGAAGTTTTTAAAAATAATTCTGAAAACTAAGTGGCTAAGGAAGAATACAGTGATTAGGTCCCTGAAGGCCAGATTTAACTCACTGTTTGCAGCAGTCCTGTAGTTTCATCCTAGTATGGTAAGACACAGGACACATCTAAGAGAGGCTATATTTGGACATGCGTCAGGAGCTTATTTCTTACTCTCTGAGTTCCTTCAGAGAAAGGTTTCCATGATACCTTGGCTATGCTGAGGTGCAGACTCTAATATAGCTTAGAATCCTAATTAGAGCCTGTGCTCTGTTGCCCTGCACACCTAAAGGCTGGGAGTCTCCTTTGGAATGCTACCCCAGGTATCAAAAGTAAGAGGGACTAGAGGGGGACAAAAAAGGGAGATGAGAAGATAAGAGCAAGAGTAATAACCACATTATTAATTTTGTCCTTTGGTCTCTTCTTTCAGTCACACTCTGACCAATGTGAACTGAGTCTTTCCATTTCAGTGTAATATTCAATGAGGCAGATTGACTCCTGGGACAATTGGAAAGACTGTAGTAGTTTAAGCCTGCTCATCTCTGAGGTTTCAAACCTCTGTTTTTAGGGTGATGATGGTACCACTTATCAACACAGGAAGGTCAGAAGGAGGGATGGGCTAGAGTCCTAGAGGAAAGATGAGTTTATTTCTGGGCACTTGAAGGTCCCAACAGGAAATCCACATGAATATGTCTAGTGGATAGTAAAAAATGAAGCCCTAGACAACAGAAAAGAGATCAGAATTGGAGATATAGATATGCTTCTGGCCCAGGAGAGATTCCTCTGTATCAACCAGTCACATAACCTAGCAGAGGCTTGTATACCTAAATAAAAGGACTTTAGAGATGAACTGGCCGAAGGATTTTTAACCTGTGGTTCACAGATCATCATGTCCACCCAACCCTTTGGATAGATTTCAAGGGAGTCAGTAAACTTGGATGGGAGGGAAAAATTGCATTTTTATTTTCGTTATTTTCATCAACCACATATTCTGAGAAGAAATCCATAGATTTCAGTATAGAAGTCCATGCAAAAGGGGTTTAGAACCTCTGATTTAACCAACCCTCTCAATTAATAGAGAAAAACCTGAATCTCCAAAAGGTTAAGCTGATTGTTGAAATTTGCCTGAGAATGAATCCTAGTTCTGGGACTTAAAATTAGATCTTCTGTTTCATAGCTTATGACTCTCTCAACTGGGCAGCATTGTGGGCTGGAAGCAGAGGGAGGGGAAGACATCTGGCACCACAGGCTCCCAGGAGCCGAATCTTCACTGTACTCCCCTCACTACATGCCTTTTATCACTTAGCTGTATATGAGGCTGCTATGGGAAGGTGCCATGGCAGGGATAAACTTAGGCCCTGAAGACACCAAGCCAGAAGGTTATGGCTTGAGTAGGACATTCAACCTATACTATTTCCCCAAGGGAAGAGGAAGAAAAATCTCTAGACAGCAGGAGTCTATAAAATCAAAGCCTTATAAAAGTCTATGTCCAGTCAAGCATGACTCAGGAGATGAAACCTGTCCAACACACTGCCATTTACTCAGGACATGATACTACCAAGCCTGTCTTCCTTCATAGACATTAAGTTTAAGTACATATGTATATAACATATATACTTATATAATGTACATTATATATGTATATACATAATATGAGATATATAGAAAATATAAAGTTATATATACATTTATTTTAAAAACCCAAATCCTAACCACCTAGCCAGTTGTCTCTAATAAAACAGCTCTATTAGAATAATGCAGTGTCTGAGAGATGGGGTGTAATATGGTTAAATGCTTTTACAATCCCCCATTAAAGTAAGTGGATGGAAATTCATAAAATATTTATAGCTTTTGAAAAGTGTTCATTCACAGATCTGTCCGGAATCTCAAGCAGTGCCAGGACAGCTGGCATTAGTAAAAACTATGCCACTGTTGTATCATTTTCCCTGGTATCAGTTTCCCTGAGCACCTGAGTCTCCATGCCAAATCCTAACAGCTCACAAGTACTTTGTAAGCTGTTGATTAGACTGAGATGGTGGGTGAGGAGACAACTCAGTGTATTTTGTCTCTGCAGGGAGAGGGGATGGCATAATAATAAAGGCATTTCATCATTTCTCTAACTTCTATCCAGGTGGCAGGAACCACCTCTCAGAACGTTAAAGAAATTATAATCCTAGAACGTTAGAATTGTAAGACCGTAGTACACATAGACTGCTAAAAATCATAGGACATTAGAAGGTATCATGGAGGCTTTCGAGTCTAACCCTCTTATTTTATGGAGGAGAAAACTAAAGCTTGGGGAGGTGAATGAGTTTTTGCAAGGCCATGAAGCTTGTTGGAACAATAGCTTTGCTCCCTTGACTCCTAGACCAGTTACATTATATCCCTCACATTATACTCCTCACATGTCCATTTGTCTATCCATCATCCCTGGATAGGAGCTGGAAACACTGATGCTTTGTATGTGGTCTGGTCAAAGGTCCAAGATAAATGCACTCATCATATGAGTCTTATACAATTTATCCCACTGGGCTGTGAGTATTTGGCCCTTCTTAGCTGAGAGCCAGCTTTCTCAAAAATTGGCATTTCATTACTGTAGCAGTGTCCCTGGAAACCAGCAGGAAATGAAAGAGGTGCTGGCTTAGTACCGTAGATGGAAGGGAGGACTCTAGAAGCCGAACGCTATGGAATAGAGTGACCTGGCAATGGCAAAGTTGACGAGGAATGAAATAGCATTAGCTCAGAACTGCTTCAATTCTAAAGCTGCCTAGAAAGTGACAGCTTTGAGGAGAGATGAATACTTCTCCCTAGGGAAACTAAGTTGATTCACAGGGGAGAACAATCAGAAAAGAATATGGCCTAGAAAGAAGAAATGGGAGGGGAAAAATAGCTCACATTTATCTAGTATTTTAAAGTTCACAAAGCCCTTTCCTCAAAACAACCCTGTAAAGTAAGGAGTGTAATTGTCAATATTCCCATTTTACAAATGAGAAAATTGAGGTTTATAGAGAGGAATTAATGCCTCAAACCTTGGGTAGAAAATGACAGAACTCAAACTTGAACCTAAATCTATGATGATCACAATAGTGGCCAAGTCCTTAATATGAAAACTCTGATAGAAGAGCCTTAACTAGGGTAGGATGGCTTGGGCTTTGTCTCAGGTTAAGAATATTTCGAGGGGGATGACAGCATTTGTACTAATTCAGCAAGTAGAACAAGTGCTCATCTGTATCTCAAGTGACGTCCTTCATGGCCCCTATTTTAAAATAATGTCCTTGCAGTGTCCTGGGTCCTCTGTCTACCTCTAACAAGACAATTCCATCTCAAGGCCTTCTGTCTTGCCCCTTCCAAACTATGTTTGGTTTCACGATTTTTTTTTAATTAAACAAATGCTTTATTAACTTCTGTTTTACATCATTCATTTCCGCCAGATTTTGAGTTACAATCATTTCCCCCCATTATTCCCCTACCCAACCTCCCAGAATAGCAGTCCCACAAGATATCGCTTCCTCCAATCTGCTCTCTCCCATACCTTCTCCCATACCCTCATCGACTTTTCCATTAGAGGAAGATGAATCTTTGTGTCCCAATGCCTGCACATCTTATCTCCCAATTATAGGCAAAAGAGTATTAATAATAGTATTTATATATATATTTGAAACATTTAATGTTACGACCTCAAATTTCAGATCCATTTCCTTCCTCCCTTGTCACCCATTCCTTCTTGGGAGATAAGTAATTCAGCATATGTTGTACATGTCTAGCTATGCAAAACATTATCATGGTAGATATATTGTACAAGGCTGCCTATAATTCCCTCCCACTCATCCCACCCCCCACCTGGTCGATTCCCCACATGATCCTGTCCCTCTCCTATAGTGGTTACTTCCAACCTCCCCTCACCCCAAGGATGCCCTCCCATCCATCATCCCTCCTCTCATCCCCCTTCCCCCTATCCTGCTGCAGGTTGAGATATCCCATTTGGTATGTATGTCATTTTCTCCCTGAACAAAATTCAATGTGAATGTGGTTTTGCCTTTTTAGCCTTCCTTATTCTTCCCCTCCTTTGCAACCACTTCCCCTACATGAGATAGTTTACCCTACCATGTCTCTCCCCATCTCCTCTTGCCACTCTCCTCTCTCACCTCATAATTTCATCCCTTGAGTATTCTCCCTTCCCAACAAATTCAACCCATGGCCTCTATCCATATATAACTGTAACCATATACACACACATTCACATATGTATTCATATGACCACACCCCCTTCTTCCATTATTTTCATAGTGAGAAAGATATCATCAGTCACAGTTATTGCTTTCCATATAGGAATGTAAATAGTTCAACTTTGATAAGTTCCTTTTGATTTCTTTTCCCTGATTACCTTCTCAGGCATCTCCTACTTCTTGCGTCTGGATGTCAAATTTTCTATTCAACTCTGGTTTTTTCCTCAAGAATGCTTGAAAGTCCTCTATTCCACTGAATGACCATATTTTCCCCTGAAACAAAATACTCAGTTTTGCTGGGTAGGTGACCCTTGGGTTCATTCCCAGTTCTTTTGCCCTCTGGAATATCGTATTCCATGCCCTTGGATCCCTCAGTGTAGAAGATGCCAGGTCCTGGGCTATTCTGATTGTGTTTCCACAATATTGAAATTGTTTCTTCCTGGCTGCTTGTAGTATTTTCTCCTTGATCTGGGGATTCTGGAACCTGGCTATAATATTCCTGGGAGTTTTCTTTTTGGGATCTTTTCAGGAGGTGATTGGTGGATTCTTTCAACCTCTATTTTGCCCTCTGGATCTAAAACATCAGGGCAATTTTCCTTGAGTATTTCTTGAAGGGTGATTTCTAGGTTCTTTCTTTGATCATGGCTTTCAGGTAGTCCAATAATTTTTAAATTGTCTCTCCTGGATCCATTTTCCAGGTCAGTGGTTTTTCCATGAGATATTTCACATTGCCTTCTAATCTTTCATTTGTTTGGATCTGCTTAACAGCATCTTGATTTCTCATAAAGTCATTAGCTTCCATTTGCTCCAGTCTAACTCTGAAGGAATGAATCTCCTCAGTGAACTTTTGAGATTCTTTTTCCATCTGGCAAATTCGACTTTTAAAGGCATTCTTCTCCTCATTGCCCTTTTGGGCCTCCTTTGCCATTTGAGTTAGTCTATTTTTTAAGGTGTTGTTTTTCCTCAGTCAGGCTGTTGACCCTCATTTCATACTTTTCCTGCATCCTTCTCATTTCTCTTCCCAATTTTTCCTCCACTTCTCTTATTTGATTTTTAAAGTTCTTCTTAAGGTCCTCTATGGCCTGCAACCCGCTCATGTTTTCCCCTGGGGCTTTTGGAGCAGGACTTCTGACCTCGCAGTCCTTTTCCCGCTCTATGCCCCCAAAATAGGAGTCTAGGGTTGCATTTTTCTGTTTCCTTTGCCTTGGCATGTTGCCACTTAATTGCTTGACTTTTGGGCTTGTTGCCACACTATGGCTTTAAGGCCAGCTAGAGGAATTTTCATCCCAAATGTGTGGGGGGCAACTTCCGTTTCTGGCAAGCTGTAAACCCACCCACAACTTCCACCCTAGATCACAATCCAGATCCAGGGAGGTTAAAGCAAGAGCGATTACCCCGCAAGACTGATCGTTGGATCTCCCCAGTATTTGTAGGCTGGGAGCCGGAAATGCGTATGAAAACTACAAAATGGCATGTCTCCTCAGTGGCTTCTAGCCCCCAGGGGAGGGAGCTGACGCATTCCCCAAGTACAGGTCCCAAAGTCCATAGGACACTAACCTCTTATTTTGTCCTAGGCATGTCTATGTTGATAATTCTGCAGTCGCCACAGCTCTTGGTGTTCTGGGGTTCCTCCAGCTGGCTGCTGGCCCTGCCGCCCTGGGGCTAAAACCTCGGCTCATGTGGACCTGGGCTCGGCTCGGTTCGGCTCCTGAGCCCTGCGCTCTGCGTGCTGCCGGCTCCCAGACCTCTGCGCTGGTCCTTCCTGCAGGGCTGCTGGGCTGTCCTCAGCGGGAGGTTAGCTTCTCTGTGTCGTTCTGTGGGTGCTGGGGCTCCGGAAGTTGTTCAGAGTCCTTTTTTACATAGTTTGTGGGGAATCTGGGGGCAGAGAGGCTTGGACGAGCTGTTTCTACTCTGCCATCTTGGCTCCACCCCCCGGCTTCACGATTTTTTATAGCACTTTCTTAGATACGTGAATTTAAAGTTATGGCTCTTCTCTAACCCAGATATTTCTGGTAAAAGAATGGGTGATATCTTTGAAGTTTGTATCCATTTATGAAAAGTTGTTGTATCACTTCCAAAAAGTCAACGCACAGCTTTAAGGACATGACAGAAGTTCACATTGTCTAAGGGAAAATATGTTTTTACTGACAAATACACTGAACTTAAAGATAGAGGAGTTGGGTTCAAATCTTGGCTGTCTTACTTACTCTCTTCAGATGACCCTGGCCAAGCCACTCTAGTTCTCTGGGCCTCCATTTTCTCCTCTATAAAATAAGGGGTTACAGTACAGGTTAGCCACAATCAGAGTTTAGGCCCTATTTTTCTGGCCAGGCCAGGCCAGATACAAAATGAACCATATTATGACTCATATTCCATTCTATCATTCATGCTAGCCCTCTTCCTGCCACCTACCTTTGCTGGACCTCCAGGTTTCAAGAAGTCATGTTTTAGGCAACTCAATCTACTCTGTTTTAGAATACTAGGACTGGAGGTAAAGCATCCTGAGGGGAGTATGAGAGAAACCTCACCTGGCCCACAATTGTCTGCTATAGACCAGACTAGACTAGACTGTGCTTTACATCCCATCTATCTAACCACCTCTGCCATCTTACCACTCTTTTCCACCCCTTTTTCTGGAATGACATTAAAGTGACTATTTTGTTGTTTCTGGGAAAAGGGAGCATCAGCTGGTTCTTTATGACTTCATTCTCTATCCCTGTGACTTACCAGTACTGCCTCCCCATCTTAGAATGGAAATTCCTTGAAAGTGGGAACTACCTTCTTTTAGGTTTTGGGTTTGTAAGCTCAGAACTCAGTAAAGCATTTGGCAGATAATAAGTGCTTAATAAATGTGTTTCATTCAGTCATTCACTCATGTTGAGGCAGTAGAAAGCTTAGGGCCAGAAGTATGTCTTTTTTCTTATCTCTGATGCTATCTGAGTAACATGAGGAAGGTTATTTAAATTGTATGCGTGTCTGTTTTCTCATCTTTAAAATGAAGTTGCTCCTACCTACCTTACAAGGTTGCTGGTTGGAAAGGGCCAAGTCTTAAAGCATTACAGATATGTGGATTACTATCATTACCTCTAGCTTTTTCCCCCCACTCCTTCACCATTTCTGGCATTCTATGCATTATTCCTCCCTCAGTTTTCAACTCTCTTATTTCACAAAACCAACTTTCCCAATTCCTCCACTGTCATACTCCATATGGTACCTCTCCAATAAAGAAATGTTAAAGTATCGCCAGGATTTATTACTACCCAAGGACCAGTAAATTGCCATTTGGAGAAGTGCTGGGTCATAGATTATCATCCCAGGGCCTCGTGGCTAGAATGCCTTTCCCCACTGGAACATAAGAGACACCAGATTAGCCTCTAGCCGCCTGTGGTTAGTGATGAGTTAGTGATAAATGTGGAGTGGTATGAAGCCAGGGACTCTTGGGGATGCTCTTCAGGGAAAGTCAGGATTCCTGCAAGTGAAGTTCTGCAAGAGGCCTGAGGTTCCAATTTATAGAAACTCCTGAAGCAAAGATGGAGGTTAGCTTTAAAAAATCATAGAATGCTCCAATATAACCTATGGTAGCTAAAAGTGACCGTAGTGTACAAACATTAGAACAGAGAGTGTCAAAGCTCCAAAGTCTCTTAAAATGTAGCACACCAGAGCTGAAAATACCATTAGAGCATAGAATGTCATAGGTAGAAAGGCTCTTAGAATAGAGACTCTCAGAGTTAGAGGGGATTCCATAACATAGAATATTAGAACTGGAAGGAAGCTTAGCACGCAGAATGTTAGAAAGTAGAATGTTAGAGTCAGGCTTAGGATCTTAGAATGTCAAATGTAAGAGCTGGAAAGTGATTTCATCATAGTTGACTGTTCACAGTGGATGAGGTCTAGAAATTATGCTAAAACCTAGGCATTCTGAAATCTAGCTCCATATTCATTTCCAGGACAAAACTCCATCCTGTATGACTAGTTAAAACAAGTTAATGGGAGAGTTACATGTCAATTAGCTTGATCATACTGGATTGCAAAAAGCGAATTATGGGTACCAAATGAAGAGACAGTTAGGTGGTGCAGTTGATAGAGTACCAGGCCTGGAGTCAGAAAGACCTGAGTTCAAATCCAGCCTCAGAGAGTTTTGAGGTATATGACCTTGGGCAAGTTACTTAACCTTATTTTTCTTAGTTCCTTATCTATAAAATAAGCTGGAGAAGGAAGTGACAAACCACTCCAGAAAACCCTAAATGGGGTCACAAAGAACTGAACATGACTGAAATGACTAAACAACAACAAAACCAAATAAAGGATACGGAAAGCCAGTACTATAGAATTTCAGATAAGAAAAAGACCAATGAAAGCTTGAATAGTCTAGGAAGATTTGGTGGTAGAAATAGGAGCCTAGTAGTGCTTTGGTGGTATAGAATAACATGTTTGCCAATTAGGGTAGCAGCAACATAGCAAAATAGAAAATATTCTGGACTCGTCATTTTCTCTTCCTAGAATAAGAATCCCTGGGTTCAATTCCCAGCATTCATGCTACTTAAATGTATTCCCATAGTCTCAGAGATAGAAGGGACCTCAGGTATTAAACTCACATAGAAACAGAGGCCACCAAACCATGCACAAGGATGCCTACAGGCCACATGTTGGCTTAGAAAACCACATATTAACACTGCCTGTGTTTTATTGTATTTTTATTTGTCTTGTTAAATATTTCCCAATTGCATTTTAATCAGGTTCAAGCCACACTTAGGAGTTTTGTAGACCATGGCATTTTTGACTTAGTTTCACCTTCATTTTACAGTTCTCATGAGAGAACTGAGGTCCAGAGATGCTAAATGGCTCATCCAGAGTTATGTGGGCAGGAAGTAAAAGAACAAGCATTCAAACTCAAATACTTTGATTCAAAATCTGTACTTCTTCCTACTATAGCATACTGTCTATGCCCAAGTTGATTAACCTCTCTGAGTCTCAGTTTTCTCACCTGTTAAATAGAGATAATAAGATGTGTACCACTTAATTCAGGTGGCTACTGTGAGAAAATTGTTTTGCAAAATTAAAAATGTGAGGGACAATGTTACCATAATAAGCTTTATCTTTTTACTTCTCATCTTGATCTTACAATTCAATATGTCTCCAGTCAGAAAGATGCTTAATAGTCAACTAATTTAGGCCCTTGCATCCAACACCTTACATACCAAAGGAGATGAAAATGGCAGGATGGAAAGAACTAAGGACTCACAGTCAAAAGTCATAGGTTAAAATGTGTCTCTGTCACTTATTGACTACATGTCCTTGGAAAAGTAACTTAAGGTCTCTGATTTAATTGAAGGGGTTAAATTAGGATGGACTTTAAAGTCTCTTCCAACTATGATCTTCCAACCACAGATCTATGGTTCTATAACTCCATCTTGGTTTTTTAGTAAATGGACAAGTCATTCACTCCCTCTAGGTTTCATTTGGACTGAGATGAACTCAAGCTTCTTAGAGACCTTAGGCAAATTACTTACCCCCTCTGGGCCTCAGTTGGCCTAGGTTAGGCTCAAAGACCCCTAAAGTCCCTGTCAGCTTTAAATGTTATGCATTTATGCATTCATCTCCTATTTTGATATTCTGCAACACTGAAGCATCTAATACTAGCAGGGTTGGCTCAGCCAGGCTCTCTGTAACAGAGGGCTGGACAAGCAAAGGCTTCTGTGCTTCTCTAGCCAAGTCCTGTGCTCCAGACTCGTGGTCCTCTAATCCCTCTCTGCCCCTTCTGTGCTGGGAACCAACTCTCTCCCACTCTGCCTCCCTCCCTGCACACCAATGTCCTCGCCAGTGCTTGATGCACAGCTGGCAAAATAGATAGGTCTTTCTAACCCTCTCATGCGTGCTCTGTAGGGCCAGGTAGCTTTATAAATATGGTAATAGCTTCTCAAACATGCCTGGACTGGCAATGAGGCTGAGGGCCCAGTGAAGCTGGACTCTGAGAGATAACCACCCCATCGGCCCTGGCAGAAGAAACAGCGGAGTGTGCTCCAGGGTCAAATTAACTTTTCCTGTTTGAACACATATACCTCCCTCCTCCTAGCTGTGTAATCGCCTCCACCCACCTGTTCGGTGATTACACTGGTCCCATCCCCAGAAGGAATGAGGTGGCAGCTCATGTTTTGTCTAGTACTCATAAGCCTAGACTTATGATAAAAAAGCAAGAGAACAGAACAACATTCATGTGTACAAAGGGTATCCTGCTTGACACCTCCCCGATGATGTCCTGCTGAAAAATACAGCAGCTGCAACAGGCACGTCCTCTGGGAGGATTACAAATTTCCTAGAGACCTCTTCCCTGCCCCGCTCAGCTACCAAATATCTCTTTTCAGCCCCTAGCCACCCTTCCAAGGCAGGGGAGGGAGTCATCATTCATATGGCCCTTCTACCTTGGAGGTGACAATTCCCTTAATTCCCAGGAGTCTGGAAACCTAACTGAATGGTAATCCTTTGCCATGAAATTTACTGTGTGACCTTGGTAAGGCACTTAACCCCGCCTTGGCCCCTGGGTCTACTTTGTCCAATGGGATAATAATTCTCCATTGGTGTTATGAGGAATAAACGGAATAGAAATTGTGAAAGTACTTGGAAAAAAGTTTGTATTGTGGCATCTAGGTGGCACAGTGAATAGAGCACTGGCCCTGGACTCAGGAGGATCTGAGTTCAAATCCAGCCTCAGACACTTAATACATACTAGCAGTATGACCTTGAGCAAGTCACTTAATTGCCCTGCTTTTCCCCTTCCAAAAAAAAAGTCCAAAAAATTTGTATGTATGTTATATAGGTCATAAAATCCCAGGGTCAAAAGGGACCTCAGAATCTATCTGTTTCAAATTATACCTGAAACATGATTTTCTCTATAACTTTCTGAGCATGCAACCATGCAGATTCTATCCAAACATGATCAGCGATAGGCAGCTCACTACCTTATGAATCTGTCCTTTCTATTTTTTCATGACTCTGATCATCAAGAAGTCCGTCCTTAAGGGTGGCTAGGTGGCGCAGTGAGTAGAGTGCTGGCCCTAGACTCAGAAGGACCTGAGTTCAGATCCAGCCTCAGATACTCAGCACACACAAACAAAAACCTATCTGTGTGACCTTGGGCAAGTTACTTAACCCCAATTGCCCTCCAAAAAGTAAAAAGCAAAAAAAAAGAAGTTCTTCCTTATATTAATAAAAATTGTTCACTCTGTAATTTTTACTGTTTGTCCTAGTTCTTTCCTCTGTGACTAAACAAAGTAAATCTAAGCCCTCTTCAGAAATGATAGGCCTTCAAATATTTCAAGAGCAAGATCACATTCCCTCTCATTCTACTCTTCTTCTGCCTTCAAAACTTTCCTCATCTGATTTTTTTTCACATTATTCCTTTTTTCCTGAGAATCCACCTCTCTTCTCTCCTCCACGTCTGATGTCTACAAATTCTTCAAGACATGGATCCAGTGACACTATCTCCATGAAGTGACTCCCATTTCTTAGCCAGATTAGAGCTATCTTTGCTTAGACCTTAGCCCTTGGTTTCTTACTTTTCAACAATGTGACTGTCTTGTTAATCAATTCAAATGAACGTTTAGAATTTTAGAGCCAGGAGAGACTTTATAAGAAAAAAATTTCTATCTCTAGCTTAAAAGATCACTGATTTGGAGCTCCAAGGGGACTAGAGTTAAGCTAATCCAATCCCTTCATTTTACAGATGAGGAAACTGAGACGAAGAGAAATTACATGTCTTGCTCAAAATCATGCAGGTAATTAGAGACAAAATTAGAATTTTAACTTAGGTTCTGTGAGTTCAATTTCAGTACTCTTTCTTCTGTACCTCAGTATCTCCTATAAATTCAGAGTTGGAAGGATCTTTCTTTTAGAACTGGAAGGGACCTTAGAAGGCATCTAATCTAGCCCCCTTATTTCAAAGATGAAGAAACCAGGACATGGTGGGACAAAGGGTTTTTTTTTTTTGCCAAGATCACGCAGGAGGTAAAGGACAAAGCTGATATCTAAACCCAGGTCCTCCAACTTCGAATCTAGTGTCCTTTCCACTCAGAAACAATAGCTTCTGTCTTGGTGACAGAGATGAAGTCTGGTCCAATATATCATAACATGCAAGAATTCTTTCTAAAATGTAGTCAAAGAAGTTGTTGGAAATTCTTTTTTATTTGAGGAAGAAGGGAACCAAGGCTTTCTCCAGATGTTTCACCATAATGTAGGATCAGAGACCCAGTTCAGATGATCCAGATGTTGAAGCTATAACTCTCTTCTCTAGGAGGCATGCCTGCAGGTTGTCTGTGCTCTTCTCCTCTCAGGTAGTTAGGAGGGGTAGAAGGGAAGAGAGAAAAAGGAAGAGAAATGAAGGGGAAGATGACAGGTTCTTTTCCAGATGCTGACAGCTGAGATGTGAGTCTCTTCCCAGGGTGATGCTTTACTCCTCCTCATAAGGACTCACAATGAAGTCAGGATACTGTATGGGGAACTACCTACCATCTGGAAGTCAGCTTCCAGAACTTGCAAGTTAGAGATAAGCAGCAGCTGCATTTATAAAGATTCCAAGCTGCTAGGCAGCTGAGGAGACCAGATATGGGCTGCAGGATAAAATTGCACCTACCCAACAGTTGATCTGGATAACTCATCCAACTTGGAGACAAAACACTGACATTAACCAAGTTAATAACAACTTTTCTGACACAGGTAGGGCCCTTGGTGACATAACTTGGGAGGCAAAATTCGAGGAGGAAGGAGGGGTCCAGGGTCTTTGCAAACCGGTGACCCTGATCCTTTATGATCCTGACTCATAGGGTAGGCATTTCATAAGCTGGCCCATATTGTAATTAGATTAAGAAGAAGAGACAAAATATGAGGAAGTTATTCCAGCTGTATGCCAGTTCTACAGAGGGATTATGGGCTTAAATCAGAAAATGCCTTGAGTCAAAAGTCAAAAGTAGTGACGGGTCTAGCTTAGGAAGACCAGATATTGTGATCAATATCTTAAATGGTGTTTGGGAGGTTGAAGTAAATGGCATGCAGAATCATGGAACTCAGAGCCCTGGTCCTACAAGTGATCTTAGAAACCAGAATGTTAGAGGTGAGAGTATGAAATGAGAGAAATTTTAGAGATCATTTGTCCCAAACCTCTCATTTCCCAAAAGGAAAAACTGAGCCCCATATTGATGAAGGGACATACTGAGTTATAGTGGCAGAATCTTGTCCAGAACCCAGGCCTCCTGACCCCAAAGTACAGCACTCTTTTTATTGCTTCTGGGTAATTCTCAATATGTACGTGGCATTTTACTAAGAGAACTCTCATCTACTTGGATGGTATACCACGAGGGATGTCCTGCCACGGGTAAGACACTAAACAAAAGAGGCTTTTTGAAGGAGAAACTTGGTCTTCAGGACACTATCTGTAATGGTAGGACATTTAGTCTGGACACACAGCACAACAACGCAAGACTAACCCTCAGTGGCAGCCCAATGCTATGCCTGGTGGGATAAAGGACGGCTCATACCCAAGAGCTTAAAGAGAAACAAAGCTATGTAGAGCATACAAAACATAGCGGTAGATAGAATTCGTTTGGTCCCAGTGTCACAGGGGATCTGATAGATGCTAACCAGAGTAGAAGTTTACTGGTGGGTTCTTTGAATAATAATAGACACAATTGATAGAACTCTTGCTTTCTGGGAGTTTCTGGAGTAGAGTGTTCTAATTAAGACTACAGGGAGAAGAAAATCTTCATTTGACAGATGGAGAAACTGAGGTATGGGGAAATAAAACAGACTTTGACACAATCTATTTAAAGATCAAATCTAGGTTAAAACCAGAGTCTTCTTTTTCATGCTTCTCCACATTGATTTTTTAATAGCCAATACAATACTCAGTCTGGGAGTCAAGGGATCTGGATTCACCGAATCACAAGATTTTTAAGTTGTAAGTTGAAAGTTAGGAATTTTTAACGTGTGGTCAATGAATTTTTTTACTAAAAATTTTTTAATGACTATTTCAATAAAAGTGCTTTTTTTGTTACCATGTGTGTTTTATTTTATGTATTTTTAAATGTCATTTTGAAGGGGCGGCTAGGTGGCACAGTGAGTAGAGCATCAGCCCTGGAGTCAGAAGGTCCTGAGTTCGGATCCAGCCTCAGACACTTAACACACACAAACAAAAACCTAGCCGTGTGACCTTGGGCAAGTTACTTAATCCCAATTGCCCTCCAAAAACAACAACAAAAAAAGTCATTTTGAGAAGGCTTTATGAGATTTCTAGGAGGTCTGACATAAAAAAAAAAAGTTAAGAATCCTCAATCTAGGACAACTCTTTGCTCCCACTCCCTTTTTTTTCAGAAGAGGAAAGTGAGCTACATGGAAGGGAAAGGACTTGTCCACATGACACACCGGTAGTAAATAGCAGAGACCCAGGATTCAAACCCAGGTCTTCTATTTCCAAATTTGCTGTCTATCCTACAATGTTATTATGAACTGATTGGCTCTCACACAACTCACCAGACAACCTTGAACAAGTCTCTTCCCTTCTCTAGACCTCAGTTTCCTCTCTGAAAAATAATGGACTTGACCAGATAGTTGTTAAACTCCCTTTTAGTGTTAATGTTCCATATTCTGATAGTCTACATCTAAAAGAATGTGCTAAATGGGGTGGCATTGCATGTGTCCTGAGCAGTACCAGTGTCTTTTTTCTGCCTCATTTGCATAGCCTCTGAATCCTGAATACCTAAGTGTATTTACCGTGAGATTCATTTTCTTTCTCTCTTTTTGATAAGTAGGGTAGGAATGAGTACATCTCACACCTTGTAGCTCACATGAATTAGGGTCATATATTCAAAGCTAGAAGGAACCCCACAGGTCAAGTCCAACCCTCTCATTTTATAGATAATGAAAGAGGCTCAGAGAGTTTATTGGTTTGCCCAGGGTGATGCAGCTTCTAAATGTCAGGGATAGGATTTGAACACTCCCTGATTCCAAGTCCACAACTACAGGCACTATGCTGCTTTGTCTCCCTTCTTCCAAAGACCCTTGACCTGTGCCATAGGTCTAATATGTCATGATGTTAGAACTTGAATCTCAATCTTCTTGTTCTCAGTCCAGTGGTCTTGTAATATAATATAAAAGAGCATGAAAGAAAAGTCAGAAGGCCTGATTCTATTCTTATGACCACTGTTTGAGGACATGATTTTGGATAAATCACTTCTTTGAGTTTTAATCTCATCATAGTTAAGAGGACACAGCAACAACAGCCTTGCTGGCATTATGGGAAAGATTTGAGTCTCAAATGAGATAATGCTTGCTTTGAGAAGTATAAAATTCTCTACACATACAAGGGGGTAGTGTTTATACTTATTTTTAGCTAAAATCACTATCCACTGGAGGGTTAAAATGGCAGCCTTCTATGGCTGTGGCAGGTGATTTATGGGAGGAAACAGCTCTCTTCAGCAGACAGGAGAAGGATATCAATCGCGGGAAATAAGCTGTAAGTGAAAATTGAAACTGTCAGACTGTGTGGGCACCCCGCTCTGTCTCCAGCTTTTTCCCCCCTTTGCTTTAATTAAAAGTTTTTTGTCTGTGGATGTAAAAGTGGAATAAATCACAGCTGACCATAACACACTAGGCCTTACCTGATGCAGAAGTCTCTTTAGAGCTTGAGAAGCTGCTGATTACTCTGTTCTAGGAAAGCAGCTTTCCTAGGAACAAGAACCAGAGTCTTGATCATCCCACCCACCCAAGTTTACCCAATTCACTAGAAGTCCATAGACTTTATTGCTTATTGGGTCAAATAATAGAATTATGCAGCATTAAATCCAGAAGTGACCATTTTAGAATATAAGATATTAGAACATGGGATGATGGAATTTGAGAAGACAGAGGACCTGGGTTCCAATTTTGTGTCAGACCTTAGATAAGGTTGGGGGGGAGAGGAATTTAATTTCCCTCAATCTCAGTTTCCTGATTTGTAAAACAAGGGGGGTTGATACATTAGATGTCTTCTAAAGTCCTTTCTGCATCTAGGTTTATGATGCTATCAATAAAGAACACCAACTGTTAAAACACTTAGCAAAGCATAAAATGTAGAGAACATGTAACATATATGATTAGAGCTTGAAGCAATCTTGGAACATAAAATGGTGAACAAGAGAATATTCAATGTTAGAAATGGGAGGAAACTTCATGTAAATGGGTTCCAGTCCGTCATTTTTGGAGATGAAGAAATAAAGCCAACTTGATGCATTCTGTGTGGAATACCTCTGCAGAAGATTTAGGGCTTTATGAATAATGGCCATCCAGGTGATGGATTTATCATGCCAGGTACTTCAGTTCTTCTGGAGTTCAGTTTCTTCTGGGTATTCTTGTGACTTCCAGATAGCCTGCTTCTCGATCCCTTGGCTCTCAGCCAAAGGCACAGCTCCCTTCAGTTGCTCTCTGACTGGTTTATTTGAACCCTCAAATATGGAGCATACAAGGACACCATCATTTTAATTTCTTATGACAACTCACACCAGCAGCCAGGAACATTGCTCCGATAGGATTGGGGAAATCGGGACCCAATGTTTAATTCCCTCTGGAGAGATCTGTGACCTCCAACCCCTAACTCTGCCTCTTCTTTATTAAATGCCCTTTAACAACTTCCCATACATTTCCCATTAACATAAATCCCTCTTCCATTACCTCACTGTTAACCTACTTTTCTAAACTAAACCTCCTTTGTCTGTTCGTATTAACCTTAAAAGTAACATAAATTGTGCTTTCTCTAATCTAATCTCCAGGGCTATTCATTCTTTCTCCCTCCTGACTGGCCGGCCTCATCACATGTCCCAGAAATGTTCCTTTACCAGAATGAAAGTGCTAATGGGGGCAGAACAGAGAGAGCAGACTTTTCCCATCCAATCAGTTTTTTTTTTCCTTTTCTCTTTGATAGAGGTGTTTGAGGAAACTTGAATCTAGATTCTACAAAAGGTTGACTTTTTTGAATATGGCAGTGGGCAAAAGCCAAAGCTATTTTGCAATGATTGGAATAGTATATGTGTATATTGAGAGAGTAGAGGATGAACCTGAGGCTAAGTTGGATTGGATGGGCATGGGGAAATGGTGTTAATAGTGATCGAATTTCACCTCTTTGTACCTCAGTTTCTTTATTGTCAAATGATAAGTTTGAAGTAAATGGGTGATCTCTGAGGTTTGTTTTTGGAGTTTTTTTTTCCAGCTCTGAGATTACATGTGTGTTTGTGTGTGTATATGTGTATTTATGTTTGTATATATACATATATATGGTATATATGTGTATGTGTATATGCATGTGTGTATTTATACATATGCATGTGTGTGTATAATTTTTAGTGTTTTTCTCAATCATCTCTATGAGGAAGATAGAATATCATTATTCACATTTTGAAGATGAGGAAACAGAGGCTCAGAAAATTTAAGTGACCTTCCCAAAGACAGTAAGTGACAGAACCAGGGCTGCAACAAAAGTCTTCTTATTCTAAGTCTAATGCTCTTTCAAACACACTATTCATGGAAGAAAACAGAGTTTAGGTGAAAATAGGTGGTAGCCCAAGATCTCTTCTCTCCAAGGAAATAACCTAGAAATGAAATCAATCCTACTTGGGCTCAAGATATCCTTGGAGAAATTTAGTAGTAGCTCCCCTTTATTTATCCATTAAATGTATCCATTTACAAAGAGTTTTCCTCATGATAGTCTGTGAGATAAGCAGTATACTGTTCCCATTTAATAGATGAGAATGCTGAGTCTCAAAATGATTAAGGAGAGCCCAAGGACACATACCTAAGCAAGTGTTAGAGCCAGGTCATCTGAGTCCCAAACCAGTACTCTGTCCTCAATGTTATGCCCTGTTGCCTCTGTGAATTGAACGTAGTAAACATTAAGTGTATACAATGTGCAAGGACTGATGATGGATGGGTGAAATCTAAGGCCGTATTCATTATATCTTAAACTTGCACAACCCTGAAAACTTTTCCCAAAGCCCTTTCAGATACATTTTCTCATTTTATTATCACAACAGCCCTGTGCAATAAGAATAAATGTTATTATTTCATTTGAACAGGTGAGGAGACTGAGACCCAGGAGAGGTGGAGTGACTTACCTCAGGTTACATAAAATGTCAAGAACATTCAAGACTAGAACCCAGATCTTAAGACTCCCATCTCGACCTTATTCCCAGAAGATGTCGTAGAATACCCAGAACCAATTTTCCAGACAACAATCTAAAAACATATAGTTGTTTGAAACAGGGCTGTGACCCCAAAAGCTGACACAAAGCCACCCTAGTCTAGAAAAGCAGTGAAATCCTGTCCTTGCCTCTCACATTTTCTCACATTGCTTCCAAGCGTTGCTTGCAAAAACCTGTCTGATACAGAGATAATCAGTCCCTGCTGGGTCCCACACATCCTGGGGGAAAGGGTGCTGACAGTTGTGGGCGTCAGTGGCTACAGTACCTCGGAGGCCCCTCCTGCCTGCTATTCTTACCGTTGTTGGCCTAGAGACAAGGAGTTGAAGTGGCTTAACAGCGATCTTGCCACGATGTGTGTTCACTTTGGGAATTGGAGTGGCAGGAGCAAAATGACAGCATGTTAGAGCTGAAAGAGGATTCAGAGCTCATGGGACTCTAGAGCTAGCAGGGATGTTAGGAAGCATCTAATCAAATCTCATCATTTTACAGATGAGGAGACTGAGGCCCCACTCATATCATTTGCTTCCAGTTCCAGTGTTACTTCTATTATGTCGTAATTTCTCCTCATCATTTTATAGATAAGGAAATTGAGAGCCAGGAAAAGGAGAAGATTTGTTCAAGGTCATAGAACTGGCAAATGAAAGAAATAGGATTCAAGTGCAGGTCTTCGGAGCCCAGGTCCATTACACCTTTTAGGCGACTGCTTTCTCTGCAAAGGTGGATAGGCTTCCTGTCTTTTGTCAGCTTGACTAAAACCCCATTTTCTTTCAGAGTAGAAAGGATATTCAAATCTTGTCATTTTGAACTCTATTCAGTGATTGTAAAGAAGCTAGGTTGACGTTTACATTTATGCCACCTATATGAGGAAAGGAAAAAAAATCTGCTAAGTATAACCTTCTCTAACAAATACTTTAGAGCCAATTAGTACATCAAATTTAAGATCACGTGACTGAATATCCTCCGTCAGTCCCATGGTTACAGGTTTCTAGGTATATATTTGAGAAGGAGTTAGGGGCAGGGAGATTCAGAGACTAGGAGATGGGTATAGTGGAGAATGGAAAGGAGATTGAAGGGTATGAATTCCAAAGCTGGGGACCTGATTTTAAAGTTTAAAATCAGGAAGGGACCTGATTTTAAAGTTTCATCCCTGTACTTAAAAGTCTTTCCCCTACTCCACCCTATTTGGAAGCATACCTCTGTCTTTAAGAAGTTGCCAATTTCTTATATCTTTTGGGAGTGACAAGTATCAGATCTTTTTGAAGAGTATGCTGATGTTAAAGTGGGAAGAGGCCTTAAAATTCTTGGAACACAGGACGTAAGACGTTAGAGATGGAAAGGATCCTTAGAATAAAGGATAAAAGGCTAGAAGAGCCCTCACAATATGGAATGTAAAGGCAAGAAGGGATCCGAGCATGTAGAATGGTAGAAAATAGAACATTAGAATATTCAAGGTGGGGCGGCTAGGTGGTGCAGTGAATAGAGCACCGGCCCTGGAGTCAGAAGGACCTGAGTTCGGAGCCAGCCTCAGACACTTAATCCACACAAACAAAAACCTAGCCGTGTAACCTTGGGCAAGTTACTTAACCCCAATTGTCCTAAAGGGGCGGCTAGGTGGTGCAGTAAGAGCTCCGGCCTCGGAGTTGGGATGACCCGAGATCAAATCCGGCCTCAGAAAATGAGCACCCACACATAAATAATGACTAGCCATGTAACCTTGAGCAAGTTACTTAACCCCAATTGCTTTAAAAAAAAAAAAGAATATTCAAGGTGGAAGGAACCTTAGGGCCCACTTAGTCAAAGCCCTCCATTCTACAGATGAGGAAACCAGAGCTGCAGAGAGGAAGTGATTCATATAAAGTCATTTTGAGCGAGAAAAAGCAGGAAGACCCTGACCACCCAAGAGAAAGCCATCCAGCACTTATGGGAAAAAGGGGTCACAGTAATAAGTGACCTGTGACTTAGGAAACATCTTCAGTCTGTTAGGCATCATGCTGAGGGCTAGTATTGAATCTTGTTGATATCTAATGACAAATTAATGGGAAAACAATCCCTGGTTTTCTGGGAGAGAATCTGAACAGTAGGTGAGATCAGTCAGGGGACTCAGAAGGGTTGGGTGGGATTAAAATACATCTTTGAAATACTCAGTTAATTTTTCACTCCTGTTCATTAGGAGCCAGTATCCAGCCTTTACAATCTGGAGAGAGCCAACTGTGTTCTTACACCTTTAGCTCACAGATGACATTTCTTTCTCATTAAGAAAATCTTCCCCTCGCAGATGTAGGTGACTTTTCCTTCTGTCTTACCCCAATTTCTAGGGCCCAGGGACCTGGGAGGGAAAAACAACAAACAAACAAACAAACCTTAGTGCCTCTTTCAAAAAAAAATTAAAATGTACTATATACAATTGACATTTAGTATGGACTTATCATATGCCCAGGCTTTTGATAAAGCTGTTGAGGGAGTCAGTGATGAGCAATCAAGTTCCTTCAAGACCACATTAGTAGGATAAAAGAAGTTCATAGATAACTGTAGCAAAAAGCAGAATTGGATAATCAGGGGCAAAAAAAGGGATAGGGAGAGATGGTAGAAAAAGCACTAGATTTAAATACAGGAGACCTAGGTTCAAACTTGTGCTTTGCTGTCTTCTAGTGGATACTCCTCTGATAGGGACCTTCAATTCTACAGGTCTTAGTTTCCATATCTCTAGCATGAGGAGGTTGGGCTATGTAATTTCTAAGGCCAAAATTAACAGAAGTTAGAATTGGTGAGGCTTGTAGAAACTCTCTAGTGTAATCCTCTCATTCATGAAAGAGGAAACTGAAATTAAGGAAATGGAAGCAACTTCTCCAAGGACTCAGTTTCACATTCCTCACTACTCAAAAGGCTATTATCCTCTGAGGGGATTATGGTGGTTCCAAGGAAAGAATATTGAGGGCACTCTGGTGTCACAAGAGAAGGAGAGCTGCGCTTGGAGTCAGAGAAACTGGGATCAAATCCCGGCTAAGATATTTTTGTGATCTCGGGCAATTGTTCCTCTCTCTTGGCAAACTCTGTTTTCTATATACAATAAGGGAGTTGGACTAGATGATTTTAATTTCTAAGGATACTTCCGATTCTAACATCATTTGTTCTTGGGTCAATTTTTGTTAAGGGAAAGATCAATGAGGACTTATTGGGAGAGATGATATTTGATCTAGGCCTTGCAAAATTTCAACAGGCAGGGATAAGTACCCTGACTGAAATAGTAGACACTGAGGACTTGGCCTTCCTCTTTGGCTTGAGTGGATAAAACAAATTTTCTATATTAAACTATTAAAATTTTAGTGTTTCACTGGATGAACAAAGTCACAGTGCTTACAATCCATAAAATGGAAAGTATGTGCTAGATTTGGAGCCAGAGGAAGTAGGTTTATCCCCTGGATCCGCTATTTACTAATTGTGATGTTGGGTGACTCAACTTCAAGTTTATATAAAGTTTATATAAAACTTCAAGTTTTATAAACTTCAAGTTTCCTCATATGTAAATTAAGAAATTTGAACCAAATATTCTTTTAAGCCACTGTTTAGCTTTAAATCAAAGATCTTATGAACTTACTCTGTGTGTATGTGTGTGTGCATGTGTGTGTGTGTTTGTGTGTGTGTGTGTGCATGCACAAATCACTTAGTCTTGTTAGACTTGAATTTCTTCATCTGTTAAATAGGTTTGTTAGTGCCTGAACTATCTCTCAGGGTTTCTGAGAGACTCAAATAAGATAAAAGGAAGTTCTGTAAAAAGTAGAACTAAAACTCCATAAAATGTAGGTTTTTAAATATTATTGTCCTTGTACTAATATTAACAGCTCTTACTGATACAGTTTAAAAATATATCAAATGTGTTCATCATGATATCCCTGTTAGGTAGGTTATGCATGGATTATTAACCCCATTTTGCAGATGAAGAAACTGAGTCTTAAAGAGATTAAAATGCCTTTGTCATGGTCATACAACCTGTTAATGTTGAAAATAAGCTTATTATAATTCTTTTATCCGGAGAGTGGCCTCCTGGAGGTTGAATCAACCTCCACACAAACCAGACATGTGTTCAGGACCCTAACCATGCTGACAGGGAGAACCAGAGCTCTGTGCTGGAGGTAATGCTGCTCTAAATAGATAGCCAGGGGATTTTTTTTTCTATATTAAACTATTGATTTTTCATAAACTAAGAGCACAAAAGGCCAGAGAAAACAATTGAATCCCAGAGTAGGAAGCTGAAATATTAGACAGCCTCTGTGCCCTGGTGACTGCCTTTCACACAGTGACTTGCAATTACCAAAAAAAAAAAGCTGTCTTTCTTCATGTGGAATGAGAGAAAGAAAGAAGACTGGAATGTGGAAGAAACCTGGGTCAATGCGGTTTGGTTCTGATCTCTTCTACCTACCTACCCCACCTCTGTGTGTGTGTGTGTGCGTGTGAGTGTGCGTGCGTGTGTGCGTGTGAGTGCATGTGTGCATGGGAGTGTGTGTGCGTGCGTGTGTGTGTGTGTGTGTGTGTGTGTGTGTATCTTTCTCTCTTTCTCCCTAAACACACTGCCACCTCCATTTCTCTACTATACCTCAGTTTTCATCCTTAGTCACATGGAATTTTTTCAAAACATTTCCTACAGAATCTTCCTAAGTGGCTTTCATAGGAAATCAGAACCACAGGTCATAAGTTTCCAAGCTAGAAGAGTTCACCTAATCCAACTTGTTCATTTTATAAATAGGGAAAATGAAGCCTATAACCATGTAGAGAAGCTCACAGATATGTAGATCTATAGTTGGACAAGACTTCAAAGGCCATCTAGTTGGATTCCCCTCATTTTAAAGATGAAGAAGCTTATGGTTATGTGATTTTCTGAAGGTCACACATCTAGTAAGTATAAGAAGCAGGATTTGAATACAGATTCTCTGATTCCAATTCACTGTTCTTCCCAGTGTACCATTCTAACTGCTTTGACATAAGAACTAGTACTTTTTTAGTTCTCCATATGGTATGACTGAGAAATGAGTGACATGGCTGTTTCTTTCCAAAATATCTTTCTTTCTAGTTTGCCCCAAATCCATCATTAGAGATTATTGAAAGATAACTTGAATTTCTTTAGATATTTTGAGGGTTTAAAAGGGTTTTCACTATAACAAACCTGTGAGGTAGGTAGTGTAGGTAATATTATTCCCATCTTGAAAGTGAAGAAACTGGGTTTCAGAGAGGGTTAAACGATTTAGGATCACACAATAAATTTCGATAATGATTCATAGGCTACCAGGATTTAAAGTTGAAAGGCCCATTATTGACAATCTAATATGATCCCTTAGTTTACAGATGAAGAACTGAGCCCCACAGAAGGGAAATATCCCAAAGTCAAAGTTATATTCCAAGTTAATGGCAGAAGCATGATTATTTTAAAATATATTTTTTAAAAAGATGCAGCTACCCTTGGGAGGGGCAACAAATAAAATTATAATCAGTCACTCACATTTTATATGAGTTAGTTCATATAAGATCAATGCTTTCTGGTGCCAGGGCACAGAGAAAAGTGGAGTTCTGATGAATTGCATTCATATGACTCACTCTGCCCTATACCAGAGAAGAATATATGAATTCTCCACTGAAACTGCAGTGCTGGGCAAATGTACCCTCATTGTCTGAACTGACCAAGATGTGAATGGCAGGCTACATGGAACTGCCCTATAAACCTTCAATAAAGATTTTTTTTTCATTTTGCCTGTGTATTCAGACAGAGAACCTGATTAGACTAAGCTTTACAAATAATGATTAAACCAGTGAATTTTCATTAGCATCATTCCCAGTTAGAAGAGAAAGGATAATGAGGTTATCTTAAGGGATCAATTCATTCATTCATTCATTTATCTGTTATCTGTTTATCCATTAACTTATTTATTGTTCATGCTTTCATTCATTCAACCCTTAGTTCAGTTGTTCATTCATAGGTTTATTAGTTTAATTTTGGTGTACCAATATTATCAAGAGTATATGGGAAGATGCTCTTAGACTGGAAGAAGCACTCAAGTTTTACCCTATGGAAAATTTCTTACATGTGAGGCTAGCATTAGGCTAGTATCAAGATTCCTTGCATCAATAAATATTTATTTTCACCTTATTCCCAGCAAAGGATATAAAGATGAATATTACACTATCTCTGCTCCTGATTATCTTACCTAGTTGAAGAGCTTGGACATAAATACAGAGAAAGATGACATTACCAAGCAGTCTAGGTCAAGTACTACCTTAAAGGAACATATTGTATACCTTTTGGATCACAGTACAGAGCTCCGTGTGTGTGTGTGTGGGGGGGCGGTGTGGAGGTGTTGACACATGTTGAATTGATAATATGAATATAGAGTATTATATGTTCAGGGGAAGAGGGAGAGAGAATGAGAGAAATATTGAGACAGACAAATAGACAGACAGAGACAGAGGGAGAGAAGGGTGACAGAAACAAAAATTCAGAACTAACCTAAACATCTTTTCTGTTTGATGATGGTGATGGTGGTGGTGATAGTGATGAAGATGATGACAAATGTAGTTTACATTTCTATATTTACACTCGTCAAAAGCCCTTTCTATATATCATTCTCTCATATAATCTTCATAACAAACCTGTCATAAGATCATATTCATATTGAACAGATAATAAGACTGAACTTCAGTGAAAATTAAAACTCAGATCCTCTGAATTCAAAGTTAGCATCTTTCCAGCTAGAATTTCATATTGTATAAGGTACAAGACCCTATCTACATATTACCTCATTTCATCTTCACAAGAATCCTATGAGCTAAGTAGGACAGAGATGATCCCCATTTTTTTCAGATAAGAAAATGGGCTCAAGGAGACTTCTTCAAGGTCATATACCTAAGAAAGCATAGAGCTAATGAAGAAACCACGGAGGTCCTATCACCCTGGGAAATGAAACAACAGCATAAGGCAATGAACAACATTGCCTGGGAGCTTCCCAGCTCCATGTGTTTACCACAATAGCTAATTAAACTCTTAAGCCCCTGTGTTGTATGAGTAATATAATAATATTGGTATTTATATATCCCTTTTTATCCCCAAAGGTTGAATGTGTGTTAATGGCCAATAAACATGGTATTTGTTCTCTTAAGGTAGCTCTAAAAGAGTCAGTGCTATTGGTCCCATTTTGTAGATGCACAAGTTGAGGGATTGGGGGACTCAAATCCTAACTAATGTCCCTGGACTTACCCACCCCAGGACGTCTGAACATCCCTGAAATCCTGGTAATCAGACACAGTCCTTCTCATCATCACATCATGCATCCAATAAAATCTCACTGAAACATAAAAGCAAAAGTACTTAAGGGGATTAGTGTTCTTAACTTGCATTTTGGTGTGGGGAATCTGTTGTTAATGTCTTTATTAGTGCCACTGTCCTTGGGGAAATATTGCTATTTTAAAACTGAGAAAGGAAATGCATGGAAAATGCAGGAGGAAAGGCATCTTATCAGACAGCTACTGAGAACCCATAAGATTTAGAGAAATGGAATTAATAAAAAGGTGGATTGGGGCTGAGGCTGAGTTTTCTGCAGTGATCTTCACTGCCTCCTGCTGATTGCTCAAGTGGTTTCATGGGGAGCCAGGAAGGGCTCTAATTTTATACTCTGTATCTTTGTCTCCTCTCCTTCTTGGAGAGATTCAAATTGTCAATGACTAAGCAGAAATGAAGAAAGAATCACCAGGTGAATGTTGGTACTGAGATAGGTAGGTAACATTATAAGAGTTCTATTAGATTAATTAATGAGGTAACATCATAACTGATCACTTGAATTTATAGGCTTCTGTAGTTTACAGAATAATTTCCTACATATTCATTCACTTCAACAAATGTTGATTAAGCATCTCTTCTATAGAAGTAGCTAAGTTAGACATTGGGGATGGCAGGGGTGGAGAGAGAGAGAAGGAGAGAACTAAAACAAAAATGAAAGTGCTTGGCCTTAAGAGTGGTTTCTATTGATTTGAGCCTTATAGTAATGTCATGGAGTAGGCAAGCCATGAGATGATAATGATGATGGTTTATGCTCAGTTTATAGCTGAGGAAACTGAGATTCATAGAGGTGTTGACTGTTCTCACAATCTAGTAAATTGCAAAGGCAAAGCTTGAACTCAGAGCTTCAAATCTTAATAGCTGACATCCCTGTGATACTTCAATGGTTACAAAGAGATTTTTAAATAATGCATATGTAAATATTCTATGGATTTTATATACATAACCAATATTTCTCTCTTTATCTCTCTCCCTGCCAAAGAACTATTACATATGACAATTTTCTTTTTTTTTTTTTTTTTTTTTAAAGCAATTGGGGTTAAGTAACTTGCTCAAGGTTACACGGCTAGTCATTATTTATGCGTGGGTGCTCATTTTCTGAGGCCGGATCTGATCTCAGGTCATCCAAACTCCGAGGCCGGCACTCTTACTCACTGCGCCACCTAGCCGCCCCTTTAGGGCAATTGGGGTTAAGTAACTTGCCCAAGGTTACACGGCTAGGTTTTTGTTTGTGCGGATTAAGTGTCGGAGGCCGGCTCCGAACTCAGGTCCTTCTGATTCCAGGGCCGGCGCTCTATTCACTGCGCCACCTAGCCGCCCCTACAATTTTCTTTTTAAAAAGAGGAAATAGGGATTTTTTTCTAGGTAACATGTTTTCAGGTTTTTCAATCACTATCTTATTGAGTTTTAGTATTTCTGATTCATTCTCCTTTATTCTGTACCATTAATGTAATTTTCTATTTTTAAACCAATGTAAGATAGTTTTGATGACTGCTGTTTGTAATAAAGTTTGAAGTAGGAAAATGTTATTCTCCTTTCATTCCTACCTTTGCTACTTCATGATTTCCCTTGCTATTCTAGACCTTTTGTTCTTCCAAACGAATTATGTTATTGTTAACTAGTTCTATAAAGTACCCTTTCTGTAGATTGATTGTTATAGAATTAAATCTGAAAATTCACTTTAATATTATTTTTCATTTTTCTTATATTGGTGTGGCCTAGCCATGAGCACTGAATATTCCACTAGCTCAGTTATTCATCATTTCTTTAAGAAGTATTTTATAATTGACTCTATTCTAGTATTGACAGTTTTTTTGACAGATTGATTCCCAAATGTTCATCGATTTTTCAGATATTATATTTTCTTTTTATTACTGCTTTATGAGTTATATTATTATTATTATTATCATTATCATTAAATAGAAATGTTAGTTTGGAGGGAGGCTGTTTTACAAAATTCTTTAAATATATACCTTCATTCCAACTTCATAAGAATTCCATGAGATAAATAATCTAAGTATTATTCTATTCATTTTACAGATAAGGTAACTGAGTCTCAATGGTTTTAAAGTACTTGCCTCTATGATGCAGTGTCAGAGATGGAATTTGAATCCAGATGGGCAGTACAGTCTAGTGAAAAAAGCAGCAGACTTAGAGTCAAGAGAGATCTGGTTTCAGAACTTTCCTCTGACATCTGGTTATGTGTCCATCAACAAAACATTTAATTACCCTGAACTTCATTGCCCTAATCTAAAAAGAAGGATAATAGTACTTGCAGTATATTTACCTCACATGGCTATTGTGAGGCTCAAATGAGATAATGTAAGTATGTTCTTTGCAAACCTTAGAAAGCACTATGTAAATGTGAATTACATTAGTGTGGATCCAATCCAATTCCTTTTTCACAATGCTATGCTGTACACAATTATCAAAGGTCAGAACAGATGGGAGAGCAGAAAGAATCCAGGTGTTTAATCATGGGTTAAAGGTCAGGCAAATGTCAAAACTCAAGCAGGTGAAAGGTCTAAGGCAATCCAGGAAGACAAATAAATCAGGTCAAGACATCAACAATCATGAGGATTAGGGCAGCTAGGTGGTTCAGTATATAAAACATTAGATGCAGAATCAGGAAAATCTGAGTTCAAATCAAGCCTCAAAATCATACTTGCTGTGTTATGCCATGTAAATCACTTAACCCACTTGCCTCAGTTTCTCTGTCTGTAAAATGGTGATTAATGGTGCTTACCTCCTAGGGTCGTTGCAGGGATCCAATGAGATAATATTTGTCAAGCACTTTGCAAACTTTAAAGTACAACATAAATGCTAGTTAGTAGTAGTAGTAGTAGTAGTAGTAGTAGTAGTAGTGCCATCAGTGTTACCATTATCCTTATATATCTGAAATGAGTTCTCTTTTCAGGTAGAAGCATTTGATCCCAAGACGTGAGGGAATCTCAAACAACCAGTATGCAAGGTTACAGCCTTGTATGATGACAATGTAAAGACTGGGAAGGCTTACCTACTAGTACCTGAAGAACGTGCCTCTGTCTTGGGGGCAGCTCCACCTGGCAGTCCTTACTTAGCCACACCAAGGAATGTTATTTAATACCAGAAGAGAGGGTAGACTATTATGGCACTATTTTGGATGATCTCCCTGATTGTACTTTTGTGTTAATATGTAACTATGTCAAAGACTTCCAATACTTGATACTATACAGCGATGGTTCTCAAAGTTGTCCAGGGATGGGTCCCTGAGACTCACAGGATCTACAAGTTAAAATTATTTTTATAATAATACTATAACATTTTAATTTCTAATATAATATACATCAAGATTGAACCTACATAAGCAAAAGCTCTTGGGGTTCCTTAATAGTTTTTAAGAGTCTAAAGTGGTCTTGAGAACAAAAAAAAAAAAAGGCTGAGAACCTCGGATATAGTGAATGAAGCTACTATTGGCCTCATGTCAGGGATTTCTCACCACCATGTTCTGTTGGTGTTCTCTGGGCCCAGAACTTAAGGGAATGTGGCAGACTTCCAGGAGCCTTCCCCAGGGAGTACCCACAGAACCAGCAAACACAAATGTCACAAAGACTAGTACTACCAGAACTCTCCAGTCTAATGATTGTGTAGCGATGTAGTCCTGCCTGGTTATCTTCATCTCCCTAAGCTCATATACTCCCTCCTCACTAATGGCGTCATCAGCCTCTCTTCAAACCCCAGCAGGCAAACATGGCTTCTCCTAGAGTTTCAATGTTAACTGGAGGCAAATCCAGTGTGGACAAGGCAGGTGTTCCTGGCAGAACTCTGGGCAGCAGCTGCTGTCTTTCTACCACCACACTTCAGCTGCCTTATTTTTCTTGCTATGGCAAGTCTTGTGCTAAAACATCATTCATATTCTTTTGGTGCAAACTTTATTTTTTAAGTCTATTTACTTTTGCCTGTTTGATCTTTGATCCCTAAATTCTGCTGATACCTCAGACTGTATACTAATTTCTCAGGACAGTTTTTTTAAAGTTAGGAACCAATTGGAGCCTCATTTTTCAGCTGAAGAAACTGATCCCCAGAGAGGTAAGACAAATTTATCAAGGTCATGTGGGGGCAGCAGAGATGGGGATTGAATTTAGATTCAATGACTCCACATATAGGTGTTGTTTGTTTTCCCACTGTATTGCCTATACTATACATGTATATTATACATCCTATACATGCTGATCACAAACTACATTTTTTTTGCTTTTTTTTGGAGGGGAGAAGGCAGGGCAATTGGGGTTAAGTGACTTGCCCAAGGTTACATGGCTAGTATGTGTGTCAAGTGTCTGAGGCCGGATTTGAACTCAGGTCCTCCTGACTCCAGAGCCGCTGCTCTATTCACTGTGCCACCTAACCACCTCTCACGTTACATATTTTAATCACACTTCTATCTCTTTGTGGTTGTTTGGTCATTTTTCAATCATATCTGACTTTTCACAACCCTCTGTAGGGTTTTGCTGGAAAAGATATTGGAGTAGTTTGCCATTTTCTTCTCTAGCTCATTTTACAGATAAGAAAACTGAGGTAAACAGGGTTAAATGACTTGCCCAGGGTCACACAGCTAATAAGTATCAGAGGTTGAATTTTAACTCTGGAAGGTGAGTCTTCCTGACTCCAGGTCCAACACTCTATTCACTTTGCTACCTAGATGCCCTAAGTTCTATCTCTATCCATCTGTCTGGATCAGAATGCTGAATTTTGATCCTAGACTGTACTCTCTCACTATTATCTTTCCCTCTTCCCCCCAATTCCAGGTCAGACTCAGGACAATATCTCTGGCCTACATACTCAGATTCTAATCTTTGTCAGATCCTCCAATTTGGGAAGCTCATACCATATGTGTCTCTGTTCTTGGATTTGTCCTCAAGATTCTCAGTAACTACTCCTGCCTACATTATATTTAGGGGGAATGTATGTAACTTTTATTTTTCTGACATTCATTCTGAATTAGACTCCATCCTTGATAACTCTTGGCTCACTATGTCCCATCTCACCCCCAATCACCTAAAACTGTCCAATAGGTTCTGATACAGAGGACTTCTATAGAGAGAAATCCAGTGTGTTCTGTTCTCAAATGACAAGGAGGCATGTCATTTTGAGACTGCTCTGAGATAAATCCAAATATAAGGATTTAATGATCCCCAATATAGATGTGGGCATTTTGAGAAATAAGGAATTGGGCCCTGTGAAGTTTGACAGCTGGGGTGGTATTAGGGGCAGAGAAAAATTAAGAAATAATTGGTATTATAATTATAATTTTGTATTATTATAAATTATATTAATAATATCAATTATAAATTGGTATTATTATTATAATTTGGTAACCTGGACCTTGAATGTCATCCACCTTCCATCCCCACCATTCACAAACTCTTTTGTTATAAACTGAGTATTAAATTGACTGTTTAAACCTTACTACAGGAGGAATGTTTCTATATTTTTTGACTTACATGGAACAAAGAAGACTTTATTTTTAAAAAATGACAAAAGGCTTCATTTAATCAACATTTACCAAGTGTTTACTACATTCCAGGCACCATGCTATATTCTATAGACACAATGACATTCCTTGTGGTTAGGGAACTTAAGTAGTATTACAAAAGGAAGCATACACACACAGAAGTGCACCCACATATATATGCTATAAAATGAGCAGTTTTTTGGGAGGGGTGATATGGGAGATGTACCAAAGGGATATGGATAAACAGAGGGAAATTTGAACCTAAATTAGGAATCAGAGATTTGAAAATGTCACAGAGAAAGGGAAGAAGAGCAACTGAACACTCTACTTTAAAAAATGAGGCTGTTTTTGAAGAGGAGAGAGCTGGGTTGTCCTGAGAAGAAAGAACCAGTTTATCCTCCAAGGCTTTTTAAGTTATCTACACATGCTATCAAGTGAGAGAATATTGAGTAAATGTCAAACGAATAAGATCAATCAATCAATTAATAAATATTTACCAACTGTCTACTATGTTATAGGCAAAGTGCTAAATACTGGGGATACAACAAAGGGCAACAGACAGTCCCTGTCCTGAAGGAGCTCAAAATCTAGTGGGAGAGACAAAAAAACAAACAAATGGACATTACATAAGCTATATGCAGGATACAAAGGGAATAATTAACAGAGGGAAAGCACTAGGTGTTGGGAAAGGCTTTCTGAGGAAGATGGGATTCTAGTTGGGACTTAAAGAAAGTCAAGGAAACCAGGAGGTGGAGATAAAGAGTGAGAGCATTTCAGGCATCAGGGCTAGCCAAAGAAAATATTCAGAGTCTGGATATGAAGTGTATTGTTTGGGGAAAAACCAGGAGTCCACTGGTACTAGGATTAAACATATGTAGGATCTGAGGGTAGTATAAGAGGTCTAGACAGGGAATCACTGGATTTATTGAGTATGGGGGTCTGATGTGGTTGAACCTGTGCTTTAGGAAAATCACTTCAGTGGACTTGAGTGGGGAGAGACTTGAGGCAGGCAGATCCACCAACAGGTTACTACAATAGGCTATGAAGTGATAAACATCTGCACCAGAGTGGTGACAGTGTCAGATGAGAGGAGGGGGTGTATTCAGGGCCTGATACAAAGGTGAAATTGACAAGTCTTGGCAGCAGAATGGACGTGGTTGGTAAGAAATTGTGAGGATTTAAGGAGGACTCATAGATTTGAGAGCCTGGAGGACTAGAAAGATAGTGATGCCCTTTACATCCTCTACATAGGGAAGGCTGGAGGGAAGATTTGGGGGAGAAATAATGAGATGTACTTATTAACAACAATAGAGATTTTAGTGGACTTGATGAATATTTGGTGGTGGATTGGTGGAATGACTTTATGGAGTATTCAAAAAGTGGCAATGAACCTTCCAAGATACATCCAAACAGATGACTAGTATTCATTTGTGGTAATTCATGGGGCCATAAATAATATTGATAGGAAGAATGTTAGGAAGTAAAAGATGATGAAAGTTTGGTTGAGAATCAGAAGACCGTATGGCATACTGGTGCCATTTCCATTGTTGTTGTCTACTGAAGGCAAGGGATATATAAGTGGAGGAGAGGGGCGGAAGACGTTTGAGGTAAGGAGGTAGTTAAAATGATACCTGCAAATGAAATTTAAATATCTGCATCATAGATTAAAATACAAGAGGATAGGCTATGGGCACAAGGAATGACATGTTCCTAAAAGGGGGTACTTTGAATTTTTTTGCCTATTATGCTCCAAATTTAATAAAAAAGTTTTAAATTTAAGAGGAGGATGAGAGTAAAAATTAACTATTTATAA
The DNA here is from genome assembly GCA_011680675.1 of Gymnobelideus leadbeateri. NCBI lineage: Eukaryota > Metazoa > Chordata > Mammalia > Diprotodontia > Petauridae > Gymnobelideus > Gymnobelideus leadbeateri. The sequence goes on from WOXC01010186.1 coordinate 42,272, forward strand.
TTATTAAGCTAGATTATGGAAAGTAGCTACAATATAGGAAGAACAGTGTGACACAAAAATTGAAAAGAGAAAAAATCAAATATGTATAGTTTATATTAAATCCTGTGTTCTCAAATGTCTATACACTAAGAAATAGCATGAAATATTTCAGTGGTTTAGAACTAAAATAAAATTGGATCACTGTGGGCCTCCTCATTTTACTCAGAAAACTGCACAGTCACATTATCTCTGTTATATTGAACTTTTACTATTTTGTTAAACATTTCCCCATTATATTTCAATCTGGTTCAAGTAGCACTCTGGAGCTTGGGGGTCTAATTGACATTTTGGCTGTGAGTTTGACACCTTTGATGTAATAGATAGAACACCAGACTTGGGGTCAGAAAGATCTGGGTTCATATCTCTCTCCAGACACTCAATAGTTGTGTTACTCTGTGCAAATCACGTGACCTCTCTGCCATCATCTATAAGATGAGGAGGTTGTACTCAATGGCTATTAAAATTCTTTCTAATTCTAATTCTTTCATACTTGGAAATGAAAAAAAAATAGAAACAATAATCTAAATTAAGTCAGCATAACCTTAAATTCTTTGTGACTTCAAAGAAAAGATAGGAAAAGATGAGGATGAGGAGACATTTATTGGAAATAATGGTTTAGGACAAAGAAATGAGAGAAGACAAAGACTTAAATTAAGCAGATTCCTCATGCCCCTATGTCATAAACACTTAAAATAATTGGGAGGTACTGGAAATGGCAAGCTCCAAACAATATACACTGAATGAAATTAACTACACTTTATGAGACAGGAAAAGATTTATCTTGAAGATGAGAATTATCTCTGAAACATGTCTATATTTACTCAGACCATCAACCTTTCAGACATAAAATCAGAATTTGTAATAAAACAAGACAAAAAATATTCATGAGAAAAAGATATGTCCTACAATTGAAATTTAGTCCTGAATTAGTTATATTTGTTATTGAAAATGAAAAAAGTAGAAAATGAACAATAGAAATGGCATTGACAGGGGATGGAGCCAAGATGGCGGAGTAGAAACAGCTCTTCCAAGCCACTCTGCCCTCAGATTACCTCCAAACTATGTAAAAGGGGACTCTGAACAACTTCTGGAGCCCCAGCACCCACAGAACTACACAGAGAAGATAACCTCCCACTGAGGACAGCCCAGCAGCCCTGCAGGAAGGACCAGCGTGGTCTCAGTCTGGGCCGGCAGCACGCAGTGCATAGAGCACGGGGAGCCGAGCACAGGTCTGGTCCACCTGAGTCGCGGTTTTAGCCCCAGGGCGGCAGGGCTAGCAGCCGGCTGGAGGGACCCCAGAACACCAGCAGCTATGGCGATTCCAGAATTATCAACACAGTCATGCCTAGGACAAAGTGAGAGGTTAGTGCCCTATAGACTTTGGGACCAGTATTTGGGGAGCCCATCGGCTTCCTCCCCTGGGGACTAGAAGCCTCTGAGGAGACACTCCATTTTGTAGTTTTCAGGGGCAGCTCCAGCTCATGGCCTGTGAACTGTAGGGAGATCCATTGATTAGTCTTGGGGGGTAATCGCTCTTGCTTTACCCTCCCTGGATCTGGATTGTGATCTGGGGTGGAAGTCATGGGTGGGTTTCCAGCTTACCAGAAACGGGAGTTGTCCCCCACACGTTCGGGATGAAAATTCCCCTGTCTGGCTGCAGGGCCATAGTGGGGCAACAAGCCCAAAAGTCAAGTAATTAAGTGGCAACATGCCAAGGCAAAGGAAACAAATTAAACAGAAAAATGCAACCTTAGACTCCTACTTTGGGGGCAAAGAGGATCCAAGATGAGAGTGGGAAGAGGACAGTGAGGTCAGAAGTCCTGCTCCAAAAGCCCCAGGGGAAAACATGAGCGGGTTGCAGGCCATAGAGGACCTTAAGAAGGACTTTAAAAGTCAAATAAGAGAAGTGGAGGAAAAATTGGAAAGAGAAATGAGAAGGATGCAGGAAAAGTATGAAATGAAGGTCAACAGCCTGACTGAGGAAAACAACACCTTAAAAAATAGACTAGCTCAAATGGCAAAGGAGGCCCAAAAGGGCAATGAGGAGAAGAATGCCTTAAAAAGTCGAATTTGCCAGATGGAAAAAGAATCTCAAAGTTCACTGAGGAGATTCATTCCTTCAGAGTTAGACTGGAGCAAATGGAAGCTAATGACTTTATGAGAAATCAAGATGCTGTTAAGCAGATCCAAACAAATTAAAGAGTAGAAGGCAATGTGAAATATCTCATGGGAAAAACCACTGACCTGGAAAATAGATCCAGGAGAGACAATTTAAAAATTATTGGACTACTCAAAAGCCATGATCAAAGAAAGAACCTAGAAATCACCCTTCAAGAAATTCTCAAGGAAAATTGCCCTTGATGTTTTAGATCCAGAGGGCAAAATAGAGGTTGAAAGAATCCACTGATCACCTCCTGAAAAAGATCCCAAAAAGAAAACTGCCAGGAATATTATAGCCAGGTTCCAGAATCCCCAGATCAAGGAGAAAATACTCCAAGCAGCCAGGAAGAAACAATTTCAATATTGTGGAAACACAATCAGAATAGCACAGGACCTGGCAGCTTCTACACTGAGGGACTGAAGGGCATAGAATATGATATTCCAGAGGGCAAAAGAACTGGGAATAAAGCCAAGGGTCACCTAGCCAGCAAAACTGAGTATTTTGTTTCAGGGAAAATATGGTCATTCAGCGGAAGAGAGGACTTTCAAGCATTCTTGAGGAAAAAACCTGAATTGAATAGAAAATTTGACATCCAGATGCAAGAAGCAAGAGATGCCTGAGAAGGTAATCAGGGAAGAGAAATAAAAAGGAACTTATCAAAATTGAACTATTTACATTCTTATATGGAACAACAACTGTGACTGATGAAATATTTCTCAGTATGAAAATAATGGAAGAAGGGTGTATGGTCATATGAATACATATGCAAATGTGTGTATATATGTTTACAGTTATATATGGATAGAGGGCATAGGGTGAATTTGTTGGGAAAGGAGGATACTCAAGGGGTGAAATTATGAGGTGAGAGAGAAAAGTGGCAAGAGGAGATGGGGAGAGACAGGGTAGGGTAAACTATCTCATGTAGAAGAATCAAGGGGAAGTGGTTGCAAGGGAGGGGAAGAATAGGAAGGCAAAAAGGCAAAACCACATTCTCATTGAATTTGGTTAAGGGAGAGAATGACATACACACTAAATGGGATATCTCAACTTATAGCAGAATAGGGGGAAGGGGGATGAGAGGAGGGATGATGGATGAGATGGCATCCCTGGGGGGAGGGGAGGTTGGAAGTACCCACTATAGAAGAGGGACAGGATCAAGTAGGGAATGGACCAGGTGGGGGGTGGGATGAGTGGGAGGGAATTATAAGCAGCCTTGTACAATGTATCTACTATGATAATGTTTTGCATAGCTAGACATGTACAACATATACTGAATTACTTATCTTCCCAGAGGGAATGGGTGGCAAGGGAGGAAGGAAATGGATCTGGAATTCGAGGTCTTAAGATTAAATGCTTCAAATATATCTAAATACTATTATTAATACTCTTGCTTTTAATTGGGAGATAAGATGTGCAGGCATTGGGACACCAAGATTCACCTTCCTCTAATGGAAAAGTCAAAGGGGGTATGGGAGAAGGTATGGCAGAGAGCAGATTGGAGGAAGCGCTATCTTGTGGGATTGCTATTCTGGAGAGTGGGTAAGGGAAAAACAGGGCGGGGGGATGATTGTAACTCAAAATCTGGCGGAAATGAATGATGTAAAACAGAAGTTAATAAAACATTTCTTTAAATAAATAAATACCAAAATCTCTGAAAAAAAAAAAGAAATGGCATTGACATTGATTATAATATTTTTCTCTGGAAGTTAAGCCTATATAAATTAATTGCTGCAGTGAGAAGATCAAAAGAGTCCAGAGAAAAAGCTTAGTCAGAAAACATTTTACAACTGAAAAAAGGGAGAAATGGTTAATAATAGTAATTGGTTAGATGACAAATTCATCTGAAAATCTTACAGAGAAACATGATGAATATTTGTGATCAATATAATATCATTAAGCCAAGAAAAACAGTAGAAATTAGTTAAAACCAATAAACAGAAAACTTGGTAAGATATTCAGTTAACCATACTCATACCAATAAGCATTCAAGGATTAACAATGAAAAAAATATTATAAACAGAAAAAATGGAAAATATTTTCTATAATTATTAAACTTTTTTTCCTACCACACTTGGATCCTCATATCACAGTCCCTGAGTACTTGTAGAGGAAGGTGAATAAATGGATAATAAGCTGGGCCCAGAGTTGAAAAGGAAGACTTAGTGGTCAGGACTGCTTTTAGGGATTGCAAAGTAATTTTACTGACCTCTAAGCTACCCACAAAAGTAAAGAACGGTCTTTCAAAACAAAATTTTTTACTGGTGTTGCTGTCTTTCTGCTTCTTTGGAGCCTCACTCTATAAAAACCAAATGCTCATTTACCTAAGATCCCGGAAGAACAATTACAAACGAGAGGCACCATCTATTAATAGACAAATTGTGTCCCTATGGGAGATAGGAAGCCACTCTTCCTTCTAGTTGACATATGTCAGTATTTCTTGCCTCACTCTCTGCTAGGAAGTACCATATACTGAAAGATAGCCTAGATAGTCCATTAATATCCTGATACCTCTTGTTCAGTACCTCCAGCATTAAGAGTCCATCTGGCTCCTTAGTAAATTAGACCTCCAGCCCCTTAGTCAATCATGGCTACCTGTGTTACCTCCTCTCCATCCAAACTTTTTAAATGTTACTTTGACTGGACCTAGTTAGGGAAATATCTATGTGTTTTTAGTGGCAACCAAACTGGCTGCTAGATAGCTGCTTGAACATGTTCTTAGATCTGATTTACTCAGAAAGATAGCTGTTTAAGGGGTCAACAATCTTTTTTAAAATTATATTCAGTAGTTCAGAGGAAAGGTCAGCAATCTGAGAAAATGCAAACAGAGAAAATACAAGCAGAAAAATAAAGACCAACAGACAGGACTCTGAGAGTCTAAATCAAAGCAATCTTGCTATATACCTTACATACATCCCTGGAGAGAAAGGGCCTTTACATCTGAGCAGTCAGGGAGCTCTGAACATACAACCACTCAGAATCTTGACCAGAGAATCACAAGACTCTTCTCAAATGTGATCCCCCAAGGCAAAATACCAACTCACAGTATATATACAATTCTCAGAGCCAGAAGGCATCATAACCCTCAGTGACTCAGCACCTAATTAGAAATTAGCAAAAGGTATGAAAGCTTTCTTACACAGCAGCCTCCCCTAAGCAAGCTTCCCTTAATGGGCTCCAGGTGGGGCCTATTAATGCATGGGGAAGATTTTACATACCATTAACATTATAGCATTCCCAAAAGACTGTAACTAGGCAATCAGTATCTGCACATCATTCAAGTATTGCTCCCTCATTGACCCATCCCACCACTAATACAAAGAGAATAAGTGCAAAGAAGTTAAACATAATGTCGTATATGAGAAGGAAGGTACTCAATGCAGGGATATCAAGAAAAGACTCATGCAGAAAGTCATACTTGAGCTATTGCTTGAATGAAGAGATGGATTCTTCTATGAGGTGAGAAAGAGAAGCAAATATATTTCAGGGATGGGGAATGAAGAGTAGAAAGGAATGGAGACTGAAGAGGGTACATAGTAAGTGATCCAGTTTGTTTGAATCACTGAGAGTGGGTGAGGGAGTAATTAATGTTCAAAGAGTGGGAAACTAGGTCAAAGCATGTTGTAGGGCTTTAAAAGCTAAAGAGGAATTAATCTTCAATCCTAGAAGCAATAAGGGAGTCACTGGAATTGACTTAGTAGGTGAGCAACATGTTCACATCTTTGCTTATGGAAATGATTTGGTTGCAGTGCAGAGGACGGACAAAATGAAGAGAAACTTGAGGTGGGGGAAACTAATTGAAAGGCCATTGTAACAATCTAGATAAGGAATTGAACTAAGGTGCTACCTGTTGAATAGACAGAAGGGATCATATGTGAGAGATATTTTGGAGAAAGAAACAGAAATATTTGGCAACTGATTGAATATTAGGTTGGGGTAAGAGAGTAAGGAGTCAAGGACACTACCTACATTTTGATTCTGGATTATCAGGAGGATGGAGTTGCCCTTGACCATAATAAGGAAGTAAGGAAAAGGAGATTTTTGTGGGAGAGAGAATTTCTTATACATGTTGAGTTTAGGATTTTACAGGATATCTACTTTGAGATGACTAACAGGAAGTTGGACATGTGAGCTTGGAGTTCAAGATATAGATTAGAGATAGATAATTAGATCTGAGAATCATCTGCACAGAGTTGATAATCAAATCGATGGAAGATAATGAAGTCAACATATGACACATTATAGAGGAGTAAGATAAGGCTTAGGAGAGTACCTTTTGAGCAATCAGGCATGACCTGGGTGAAGATACAACAAAGGAGACTGAGGAATGACCATATAAGGTACAAAGAGAATCAGGGAGAGCAGTGCCAGAAGACCTAGGGAGAAGGGAGTTTCAAGAATAGGATAATCAGTTGTTTTAAAAGATGTGGAGAGCTCAAGAAGGTTGAGAACTATAAGAAAAAAGTCATCACATTTGTCAATTAAAAGAACATTGGTCATTTTCGGGATAACTGTTTCAGTTGAAAATAATGCCAGAATCCAGGATTCAAAACATTTTAAAGAAAGTGAAAGTAAAGGGAGTATTGGGCCTAATTGTAAACAACCTTCTCAAGGAAGTGGGCCATAAAATAAAAGGTATAAGATAAAAATTAGCTGTGATGGATGGACCAATTTATTTTTTTAATTATGGAAGAGAAATCAGAATATGTGTAAAGAGTAAGGAAATAGGGGCGGCTAGGTGGCGCAGTGAATAGAGCGCCGGCCCTGGAATCAGAAGGACCTGAGTTTGGAGCCGGCCTCCGACACTTAATCCGCACAAACAAAAACCTAGCCGTGTAACCTTGGGCAAGTTACTTAACCCCAATTGCCCTAAAGGGGCGGCTAGGTGGCGCAGTGAGTAAGAGCGCCGGCCTCGGAGTTTGGATGACCCGAGATCAGATCCGGCCTCAGAAAATGAGCACCCACGCATAAATCAAATGACTAGCCGTGTAACCTTGAGCAAGTTACTTAACCCCAATTGCTTTAAAAAAAAAAAAAGAGTAAGGAAATAACCGGGAAATGGGTAGAATTTGACAACTAGTGAGAGAATAGGGATGATATTAAGGAGCAATATGCAGAAGATTTAAGTGAAGAGGATCATTTGTGCATATAGAGAGTTTTGCCTTGGCAAGGAAAAAGGAGAAATATGAGTTCTCTTTTGGGAGTGTTAATTCTAGATGTCCCCAAGACATCTAATTTGAGTATATGCATATATATATATATATATATATATATATATTACACACATATATGAATCATCATCATAAGGATGATAATTAAATCCATGTGAATTTGTGAGGTCACCAAGAGAAAATACATGGAGAAATAAGTAGGAGAACTAAGAGAGAGATTTGGGAAAGACTCACAAATATGAGACATGATCTGGATGGTGAATCAACAAAGCATACTAAGAAAGAAGAGTTAGATAGATGGGAGGAGAACCAGAGAGAACAGTGTCAAAAAATTCCAGAGAATATCCAGTGGCAGAGTATTGTCAACACTGGGAAATATAAGCAAATGAGTTAGGAAGCATGAAGACTGAAAAAAAGGATCAATTTATTTGGCAATTAAGGGATGAATGGTTACCTTGGTGAGAGCAGTTACATTTAAGGGATGAAGTCAAAATCCAAACTGCAAAAAATTAATGAGTGAGGGAAGAGAACAAAATAAGCATAGACAATCTGTTCTAGGAATTTCGCTAAGAATGGAGATTTTATATGCATGTGTATCAAATTATATAGACACGCATATCAGATATATGTATAGGTGAGTGTGTGTGTGTGTGTGTGTGTGTATATATATATATATATATATATATATATACACACACATATATATATATACACATACATAGCTGGTGTGTGTGTATGTATCAGATAATCAGATAGTACAGACAATTGAAGGCTTTTCTTAAGGTTAGGGGAGACTTGGGCATGTTTGATGTTTGAAGAACATGGACAGGAATGAGATGATAGGGAGAGGTTGAAGAAAGAGCAGGGTTGGTTGAGGCTTCAGTCTGCTGTAGAAAATGGAAGGGAGTGGGTTCCAGATTGCATGTAGTGGGGTTCATCTTGGCAGGAGAAAAAAATCTGCCTAACTGTCAGAGAATCAGGGAAATGATGAGAGAGTGGGGAATGAGATTAAGGAAATTAGAGATGAAGAAAAGGGAATAGGTATGAGTTCATGTTGAAAGGCCTCAATTTTCTTAGAAAAGTAAGGGATAAAGTGTTCAATTCGGAGACAAGAAGATGAGATGATGTCGATGGCTGGAAGAAAGAAGAGAAGGTTTGGAAAAGTTTGTGCGTGCGTGTGTGTGTGTGTGTGTGTGTGTGTTAGTGAGATGGTAAAATCAATTAGAGAGGAATAAAAGCATTCCCTTGCTGCAGTTAGGGTCAAGTCAAAGTTGGAAAACAAATTTACAATGTACCCATTCAGGACATTATGTAATTTCCACCAGTTAAGTTTATCAATTTATAAATTGGAGTTGAAGAGAGAAAGATGGAACGAATAAGAGCAATGAAACAAGGGATTCCAGACTAGGGCCAGTGTAAAGATGAATTTCCTAGCTAAGGAATCAAGATTAGAGAGGGAGTCAAGTGAAATGAAAAAAAGGGATGTGGCTGACCTTAAAGTAATGATGGATGGGTGAATTTCAGGTCTTAATAAGGGTTAAAAAATGAGTTTGAAAGTTATTAGGCATAGAGAGAAATGTGATAATAGTAGATTGTAGTAAGATAGAAGAAAGTCAGAATTTTTAATTAGTAATATGAAGTACTTGTGGATAATGGTAAATTCTAATGGGTGAATATTCCTAAAAGTTGTTGAAGATTGAAAGAGAAGGTCATGGAATGTAAGGGGACTGAAGAATTGGGAGGTTAGGGAATTTGAAAAAGTATAAACATGTATATTGAAGCTCACTGGTATAGCAGAAAGAATTGGAGAAGAAAGATTTCAATACAAGTGCTGAACAACTTAAAGGAGGGAGAATGATCTTGGAGGTAGTAAGAAGTTGTGGTCTTAATGTGGATTAGAAAAAGGTGATGCTGTGAATTTCAAAGGAGAATAGACTGAGGAGTATTGATGGCTATGGGAGAGGCTGGAAGTGGTCAAAGGGCTAAAGGAGTATTCCAACTCCTCTTTTAAGACCATTGTGCTTTGGCGGGGTGTAACCCCAATCACAGCAGCTCTCTGGAGGACTACTGCTATGAATAATTTTAAGGGTCTGAACACATAGCATAATGAACTCTCTATCCAGAACTAAACACTATTCAGTAAAGTAAAGCATAACTTATTTTTGTTTTGTTTTGTTTTTTTTGGAGGGGGGAAGGCAGGACAATTGGGGTTAAGAGACTTGCCCAAGGTCACATGGCTAGTAAGTATTAAGTGTCTGAGGCTGGATTTGAACTCAGGTCTTCCTGATTCCACCCAATGCTCTATTCACTTTGCCACTTAGTCACCCCAAACATAACATTAACAACAACATAACATAACTATTTATTACTAAGGTAGCCACATAGTCTTAAACAAAAGCATATCATTTAGTATATCTTATAATATTCCTCAGAATCCCCATGGCATATATATGCAATAACATATGCATTCCCAAACTCAAGGGGTCCCAGGCTAGGGTTTTTCTAGAATAACAAATCCTTAAGGTGTAGCAGAAAATTCAAAGACCATCCACCCCTAGGTCACAATAAGTTACAGTCTCCTTAGTTAATACAGAGTGTTCAAAGTAATCCATCTAGATTCGAGGTTGACCTCGAGGTTGACCTTCAAGTCTCATGGCTCTTCCTCTGTGGGCTGAGCACTCCCAGGTCTTACCTGGATTCACACATAGGCAGTTCTCTGTTCCTGACCCTTGTTTCGGCTCACAGGGTCTTCTCCATTCCAAGTTCTTCCTGCTCCTAACTGACAGCAGGCTCTAGGGGCTCCTTCCTGTAGCTTCTACTTCTAGGAAGACAAAGCTTAACAAGGCTATGACAACACACTACCAGCACCATTATCAGATCAACCAACAGATTTTCTATCTGAGAAATTAACACAGACCAACAGACAGGGCTTCTTTCTGAGGAATCAACACAGATCAACAGACAGAGCTCCAACATCACAAACATTCTTTTTGTTAGGCCTCCCCACAAGCACATTCCTCTAGCCCATTCACTCTTGCTTCTCTCTCTCAACTCTGCTTTCTATTTCTCTCAGCTGCTCTCTTCTCTCCTTCCAAGCAATACAATATATACTGTTTCCAATCAAAGACTCAATTCAAAAACTCTTAATTCAATCAAAGGTAAGGCTCAATCAAAGGCACTTGATTAGCTAAAACCAAATCTAAAAAATAGCAAAATGTCCTACTTTGTTTGCCATTACAGAGGGGTACCTTAGATGAAGCCACATCCAGCAGCTAAGTGGAGGACCAAAGATAGGTGTCCATTAGGGGTAAACCTGGTCTCAATGAGGAAAAATAGAGTAAAGGAATAGGAGATAAAGAGGTAGTAGATGAAGGGACATTTGTAAACTATGAAACAGGATTTCCATAGCTCACAGTAGAATAAGTAAGCAGTGGATTATGGAAGGAGTAGCCTTGAGGAGGATAGGTATGAAAATACAACTAATGAAGATTGGGCATAGTTTTCTCCAATATGTTTATCATTTATCTAATACAGGGGTGGAGAGAGAAATAGGTAGTGGGACATTGTTAGCCATAAAGATTGTACTGGGTGGCATTTGTAAAATAAAGCTTACAGTATCTCTAAAGGGTTTTTTTTTTTCCTGGGGAAAGACCAGGAGTATAAGCCCTTAATGACCCTTTTCTTTTCATATTGTGGTAGAGTGGGATGGGCAGTGCTACAAGTATGTTCCTTCCCCTCTCAGTGGGCCCAGGGCATTTATAAGTGTTGGCCTATTACTGCTCCTCATTTCTGGGTAGCTGAAGTAGGCTTAAACCAGGGCAGTAGATTTGTATAATAATATATCCAATTAATGCTTAGCAAATAAACTAATTAATTCTTGACTTGCTTTAATGATAATTGAATTCTTCAAATGGAAAAGGAAAGAAGGAGACTTCTATTCTGTGCCCTATTTTTTTTTTTTTTTTGCTTTTTGGAGGGCAATTGGGTTAAGTAACTTGCCCAAGGTCACATGGCTAGGTTTTTTGTTTGTGTGTGTTAAGTGTCTGAGGTTGGATCCGAACTCAGGTCCTTCTGACTCCAGGGCCAGAGCTCGATTCACTGTGCCACTTAGCCACCCCCTGTTCCCTGTTTTTAGTAAAGAGAAGATATGGGTTCTTGATTCAGAAAGGATGAGAACCTTGAGGAACAGTGACCATTTCTTCTTAGAGTTTATGATAGAGGAAAAGGAAGGTTAAGCATAGCCTGCCTTTCATACTGTATTTTGGTTGAGCAGATTTCAAAGCATTTAGAGGAAAGATAGGTAGGATTCCCTGGATTCAAATGCTACAAAAAATTTCAGAGGGTTTAAGATGTCTAAAGAATGCAATTCTGAAGACACAATGAGAAACAATGCTGATGAAGACTATAAAAGGAGTTGTCTGAAATGAATTAATAGGGAAATCAAAATAATTTAGGATTTAAAAATACATTTTGAAACAAAGATATTAGAAGGGACATTGATCAGATAGAGAATATCAAGGAGAAAGACAACTAAGGGGGATAAGTTAAGGGCCTTGCTATATGGGGATCCACTAAAGGAATTGTTATTTATTCTGTAGAACACTCAAGGAGAACGTGATAGGTTCAATCAAGTATTTAGAGGGCTCTTATGGAAGTGATAATAGACTTTTCCTGCTTATTGCTGTAAACCACAACACCCAGAACTGAACATGCTACTCTTGCTGAGGTCTGAAGAAGGCAAAGTAGAATGGGACTATCACCTCTATATTCCTGTGCTTCTCTTAATACAGTCCAGGTACCAAGATATTCCTGGGTGTCACTTTACTTAAATAATAGTAAACTGTTTGATAAGTTATTTAATATTATTGTGGAGAAGGTGGATACATTCAGAGTTTTTTGAATGATCAAACATCTCTTATATTTGCCATCTGTTCATAGACCTCAAAGTCTATTCTATTTTGTTCAACTGTCTCATATCACAAATGAGGAAGCTTAATCTTAGGGAGGTTATATGATTTTCCAGAGGCCACCAGCAACCAGCTCTTCCCTGTTAGTAAAAGTCAAATTGGGAGCCAAGATGGTGGAGTAAAATCAACAACACAGCTGGACTTTCTCAACATTTCCCTCTGAACAATTTAAAAATAATGCTTTGAATCAAATCTTGGAGTGAAAAGGAAGAAAAGTTGGGGTGAGACATTTTTTTCAGTCTGAGAAAATTTAGGAGGTTGGCAAGAGAGGTCTGTGACACTGATGTGGTGGCCTATCAGAGTATATGTATGTAGTGGCATTAGTTTTGTAAGCTCTCAGCCTAGAGATGGTAAGGAGGTCAGAAAGCTGGTTAGAAAGAGGGAATGCTTCGATGACCCTGGGTGCAACTTGTGCTGATTGGCAATTCAATTACCCATAAACCATTCTGGGTCATAGTTCCATGTCAGAGAGGAGAATTGATGATTTTCCCATGGAGCAGGTCTAAGGAAGAGAGGAGCACCAACACTTGCAGCTGTAGGGGAACAGAGGATCTGGTGGCAGTCACAGGGCTGACTTGTGGCGACAGTAGAACAGGGGACCTGGTCACAGTTCTAGGACCAAGAGGAAAGGTAGCACTTGTGACTACAGAGAAACAGGGGTCCTTCCTGGATAAACACCAGAGTTCAGAACAGGAGACCAGCGACCATACCTCTCCCAGGATCATACTACTTTAGAAGCACTGAAAACTTGAAGACTCTTCTTGACCTATGTATTTGAATGTGACAAGTAGAATCCAATAATGTGTTGTGTACACTTGCAACAAAAAGACATACACAGAGTTAAAATAAAGGGTTAGAATAGAATCTCTGATACTTCAGCTGAAGTAAAAACATCAGGGAAAGTAATCATAATCCCAGACAAAACAAAAGAAAAAATAGAATTAATTAAAAGAGATAATCAAGGAAATGTCATTTTGTAAAACATACCATAGATAATGAAGTAATATAATGAATTTACAGCAAATTTCTCTGATAAAAGTCTCATTTCCCAAACATGGAAAGAATTGAGTCAAATTTATGAAAATAAGATCTATTTCCCCACTGATAAATGTTCAATGGATATGACGAGGCAGTTTTCAGAAGAAGAAATCAAAGCTATCTATAGTGACATTAAAAGATGCTCTAGGGGTGGGTAGGTGGTGCAGTGAATAGAGCACCAGCCCTGGAGTCAGGAAGACCTGAGTTCAAATCCAGCCTCAGACACTTAACACTTACTAGCATGTGGTATTAGACAAGTCACTCAACCCCAACTGCCGTACCTACCCTCTCTAAAAAAAGAAAGAAAAAATGCTCTAAATCACTCTTGATTAGAGAAATTCAAATTAAAGCAACTGTGTGATACTATTTCACAACTATCAGAAAGGACAAATGCTGGAGAGGTTAAGCAAGCTTACACTAATAAACTGTGGCTTGCGTTATGAACTAGTCCAATCAGTCTGGAAACAAGTTTGGAACAATGCCCAATGGGTTATAAAATTATTCATACTTTTGACCCAGTAATAACACTACTACATCTGTACTTTAAATAGATTAAAGAAAAAGGGGAAGGAACTATAAGTAAAAAATAATCATAGCAGTTCTTTTTGTGGTGGTAAAGAATTGGAAATTAAGGGTACACCCATCAACTTGGAATGGCTGAATAAGTTGTGGCATATGATTGTGATGGAGTACTATTGTGATATAAGAAATAGTAAGGAGAATGTTTGTAAAGCCAAAAACAAGCAGCTTTCCAGAGGACTGCTACTGTGAACAGCTTCAAGATTCTGATTACATAGTATAGGGAACTCTCTATTTATTCAGTAGTAAATTAAAGCAAAACATTCACAGAAACCAAAGTATAGCATTCACAATGCTATGGCATAGCAACTTATCACTAAAATGGCCACATAGTTTTCACCAAAGTGTTCACATAGTTTTAAGCAAAAGGTATCATTCAGTAAGAACTTAATTTGATCATCCTTAAGGAAGCCTCTTTAATGGACACAAAGTACAGAGATCAAGATTCTCTACCCCTAGGTCACGTTGTCTTAATCTCTCAGTCAAAAAGTCTTCTCTTTTCTTAATTGGAGATTAGTTTCCAATCATCCTGAATTCAATCATCTTGAAGAAGTACAGGATATAGAGTACAAAGTCCTCCCATACCTAGGCCACATTAAATCATGATCTTCTCAGTTTGCATTAAATCCTCAAGGAGAGGGCTTTTCATCTTGACTCAAGGTTGGCTCTCAGCTTCCATGGTTGGTCTTTCATGGTCCCAGCTCCTGTCAGAATCTATCCAACTGTCACCTGGATTAAAGGACAGGTGACTCTCAGTTCCTTGTCCAGGTCCTTGTGCAGTTCCTGTTCTATATTGAAGCTCACAGTGTCTAGTCCACCTCAAGTCCTTCACAGTTTCTATTCCTCCGAAGACAAAGTTTAACAAAGCCACAATAACATTCTTAAACATTGCTGGCACCATCATCAATTCACTTTCTGCCTGTGAAATCAACATAGACCCAACGACGAGGTCTGAGAAATCAACACAAATCATCAGTATAGTCCCAGAACATCTGAAAAATGTCAGTAAGACCCTTCTTTAGGATTTCTGTAAACATACAGCAAGAAAATCCTCTTTCAGGGCTTCTGAACCAGCAGTAAGGTCCCAGGGCTTCTGTAACAACAATAATGTCTTCAATCAGCAGAAAAATCTGAAAAAGTAACATCAAAACAAAGTATCAGCAACACAGCCATGCTTCCTCCCAGTTCTCCTTTCTTCTCAATTCTCAGTTCAGTTCTCAGTTCTCCCATCATAAGTTCTGTTCTCAATTCTGCTCTCTCCAGTCTAGGCCTCTCCTTCTATATGGCCATTAGCTCCTCCCCTTTCTGTTGAATCAGCAACAGTAGTTCACAAGTTCTAGGGTTCACAAAATATGGGATTTAAAAGTTCTGCTTCTCAACAAAAGACAATACAAGCATGGGCAAAAACTGAAACAAGGTGTAAACTAAATAGCTGAAACAAGGTGTTAACTACTTCTTTGCTTGCCATTACAGTGGTTTATTAAAAAGCATGGCAAGACTTATGAGAACTCATTTAAGGAGATGTAAAAAGAACCAAGACATCATTGTTCACAGTAACAACAGTGTTGTAAAGATGATCAGCTATTAAAGACATGGCTACTCTAATCAACACAATGATCTGAGACAAGGCTAAAGGGCTCATGACCAAAAAATGCTATCTACTTCCAGAGAGAGAACTGAGGAACTCTGTCTACAAATTGACCTATAACTTTCTCACTTCCTTTCCTTCCCTTTCCTCTCCTTTCCTCTTTTCCTCTCATCTCTCCTCTCTTCTCCTCTCCTCTCCCCTTCTCTCCTTTTTTCTTTTTTGCAATATGGCTGATATGGAAATACATTTTAATGATTTGACATGTAAAATTGATAACATTTTGCTTGACTTCTCAGTGGGTGCAGGAAATTTCAAAGAGAGGGAGAGAATTTTGCACTCAAAATATAAAAAGAAAAGAATGATTAAAATAAATAATAATTTGATTTTTTAAGAGTAAGAAGTAAATTTAAAATAGAATTTCTTCTTGTTGGTTCTTCTACCTTTTGGAGGATGAAATTATCACTTAAGGAAGTCAAGAAGTTATTAGCTTCTTTGCTTTAGGCAGAGATTGAGCTCCAACAGATGTCTGGATAATTGAAATCTCACATCAGTACCATCCAGAGAGTATTCAGGAAGAAGAATTGTTCAGCCATGTCAAATATTGCTGAGATGTCAAGAAGGATGAAGACTGAGAAATGGTCACACATTTAAGCAATTAAGAGATCATTGGCAATATTGGAGAGAATGGTTTCAGTTGAGTGATAAGGTGAAAAGCAAGATTGGAATGAGTTAAGGAGGATGTAGGAAAGTAGGAAGTAGAGAAAATAAGTATTTATAGCTTTCCTCCCCACCCCCACTGCCTAAGAAATTTGTCTGAAGAACAGAAGAGAGTTATAGAATAACAGCATGAGTGTCTAATAGGGTAAAGTGAGTGATTTTTAAGGATGGGCATATTTGCCAGCCGCAGAAAAGGAGTCAGTACAGAGGGAAAGACTACAAATTGGAGGAGGGGTAATCATTAAATGAATTCTGAAGCTATAAATATACTATCATATAGCCTAAATCTCTTTATCTCATCTACAAAGACAACATGAGAGACATTACCTTTATAGGGCCTGGCTCTCCTTGAGAATCTTCTCCTCATACTTCTGGGTCCACCCCAATTCTTCCTGTTTCAACAAAATGTCAGAATTTAACCACACCAGCCTGTGCTTAGGAGGATGGAAAGCTTTAGCTGACCTGTCAATGATATAGGAAAGCTATCGCATGATGAGGGAAAGAAGTAGAAAAAACATATAAATAAAGGTGTATATATGTATGTATGTATTATGGGGTGTGAGGTGAACTTTCCCTTAAGATGAGATGAGTTGTCATGAATAATGCAAAGGGAATTCATAATTTAGGAAGGGGGTAAGGATATATGAATTAAAAAAAAACTCTGGTAATTTATGTTGTAATTGTAACTGTAACTCTAGACCCTCAATTTATTTTCTTTTTTTTAATCAAATGATTTATTAACTTCTAGTTTGCATCATTCATATACGAAAGATTTTGAGTTACAAATTTTCTCCACAATTTTCCCCTAACCAACACCCCAAAATAACGATCCCACTGGATATCCCTTCCTTCAATCTGCTCTCTCCCATATCTTCTCCCATACCCCCTCAGATTTTTCAGTAGGTTACGGTGGATCTCTATGCCACAGTTCCTGTATATCTTATCTCCTAATTATGTGTAAAATGGTATTAATAATAGTATATATATATATATTATTTTAAAACTTTGAATTCCAGATTCATTCCCTTCCTTCCTTGTCACACACCCTTAATGCAATTCAATATAGGTTGTATATGTGTACCTATGCAAAACATTTCCGTAGTGTATATATGGTACAAGACTGACTATATTCCCCCCCCCATCCCACCTCCCACTAGTTCTATTGTCTACATTGATCCTTTCCTTTTCAAAAGTGGGTGTTTCCAATTTCCCTCCCCCCACAGCCTGCCCTACCTTCCATCATGGCCCCTCTCAACCCCTTCCCCGCTCCTCTCCTTTAGGGTGAGATACCCTATTTACAGTGTATGTCATTCTCTCCCTAAGCCAAATTCAGTGAGAATAAGGTTAACCCATTCTCTTTTTCCTTCCTGTTCTGCCCCTTCATTGTAACCATTTTCCCTTGCCTCTTCTATATGAGGTAATTTACCCCATTCTGTCTCTTCCCATCTCCTCTCATTATATTCCTCTCTCATCTATCTTAATTTCACCTTTTAAGTATCATCCCTTCCTATTGAATTGGTCCTGTGCCCTCTATCTATGTATACCTGTACACATATGTACACATATTCACATATGTATTCATATGCCCATATACCCTCCTAAATAGACACATATATGTATGTGGGTGTATATATATATATATATATATATATATATATATATATATATATATATATATATATATATATCTTATTCCCTTCAACTACTCCCATACTGTGAAAAGTTTCATAAGTTACAATTATCATTTTCCCATGTAGGACTGTAAATGATCCAAATTTGATAAGTTCCTTATGATTTCTTTTCTCTCTTTGCCTTCTCATGCTTCTCTTGCTTCTTGTGTCTGAATGTCAAATTTTCTATTCAAGTCAGGTTTTTTCATCAAGAATGCTTGAAAGTCTTCTATTCCACAGAATGACCATATTTTCCCCTTAAACATGATACTCAGTTTTTCTGGATAGGTGATTCTTGGTTTTAATCTGAGCTCCTTTGACCTCTGGAATATCATATTTCAAGCCTTTCCATCCCTCAATGTAGAAGCTGCCAGATCCTGTGTTATCCTGACTGTATTTCCATAATATTCAAATTGTTTCTTCCTGGCTGCTTATAATATTTACTCCTTAATCTGGGAATTCCGGAACCTGGCTATAGTATTCCTAGGAGTTTTCTTTTTGGGATCTTTTCCAGGAGGTGATGGGTAGAATTTATCAACCTCTCTTTTGCCCTCTGGTTCTAAAACATCAGGGTAATTTTCCTTGAGAATTTCTTGAAGGATGATTTCTAGGTTCTTTTTTTGATCATGGCTTTCAGGTAATCCAATAATTTTTAAATTATATCTCGTGGATCTATTTTCTAGGTCAGTAGTTTTTCCAATGAGATATTTCATATTGCCTTCTTTTTTTTTTTTCATTTGTTTGGATCTATTTAATAGTATCTGGATTTCTCATGAAGTCACTAGCTTCCATTTGCTCCGATCTAATTCTGAAGAAATGATTATCTTCAGTACTCTTTGGAGATTCTTTTTCCATCTGGCAAATTCAGCTTTTTAAGGTATTATTCTCCTCATTGCCTTTTTGAGCCTCTCTGGCCATTTGAGTTAGTCTATTTTTAAGGAGTTATTTTTTTCAGTCATGTTGATGACTCTCATTTCATATTTTTTTGCATCTTTCTAATTTCTCTTCCCAATTTTTCCTCCACTACTCTTATTTGATTTTCAAAATCCTTCTTTAGGTCCTCTATGGCCTGTAATCAGATCATATTTTTCTTGGAAGCTTTTGGTGCAGGAGTTCTTAATTCGCTGTCTTCCTCCTGTTCCATGTTTTGATCCTTTTTGTCCCCAAAATAAGAGTGTAAAGCTGGATTGTTCTTTTTACTTTGCTTCCCTAGTTTGCTCATGTTGCCACTCAATTACTTGACTTTTAGGCTTTTTGCCACAGTAGGACTCTGCTACCGGACAGGAGAGCTATGTACCAAATGCTGGGGTTTTCTCAGCTATAGAATGTATTAGTTGGGTGCCCTCTCTGAAGCCTCCACATGCTCTGGCAAGGCTGGTTGCACACCCCAGGACCTCTACCCAGACCTCAATCCAGATCCAAGCAGGTTAAAGCCAGAGCGATTAACCCCTCAGACTGGTCACTTGGTCCCCCTACAATCTCCAGTTTAGGAGCTGAAGCAGCCACATGTGGCAGCTGCATGGCTGTGGGTGCCTCAGTTGCTTCTCACCCCAGGGGCAAAAGTCAACCCCACTCCCAACTACTGGACCCCAAAGTCCACACTGCACTGACCTCTCACTGTGTCCTTAGCATCTATGTGCTGATAATTCTGGGAACTGCCACAGCTGCTGGTGACCTGAAGTTGCTCCAGTAAGTGCCTGGTCAGGCTTCCCTGGGGCTAAAACCTCTGGCTCACCTGGGCTCAGCCCCCAGAATGCTGTGCTGCCTACTTGCTGCTGGCCTGCCAGGTTGTCCTTAGTGGGAGGTCAGCTTCTCTGTGTCATTGGGTTCTGTAGGTCCAAAATTTCTTCAGTCACCTTTTACATGAATTGGAGGAGGTGAGAGCTGGAACCCCACAGATGTCCTGTTTCTATTCCACCCTCATGACTCCCTAAACCTTGAGTTTAAATGGGCTGGATACATATACTCAAAGACCCACTTAAAATGACCATAGTTCATCATATAGTTAAAGCCTTCCTCCCTAAATTTTAGCTGTTTTGGCTGTTTTTCTGGCAAGCAATTTTTTTTTCTGGAAAATTCTAGAATGTAGTTTGACTATGTCTCATATCTACATCTCCACTTAAGTGAGTCTCCAATTCTTGTACAAGTAATGACGCTAAAATAAAGAATGTTGAATACAGGCCAGTCTTTATTTTCTCTCCAAATCAAAAGTAGGAAATATATGTATGAGAGATCTGGAGCTCAAAGGAACCTCCAAGGTTATCTACTTCAACTCTCTTGTTTTACAGTTGAGGAAATTGAGGTCCAGATAAATTAAACAGATTGTTCATGGTCATAAAAGTAGTAATGTTAAAAGCTTTTTGACTTCTTTGTTCTCAATTTCCTTATCTATAAAAAATAGGCTTGGACTAAATGATGTCTGAGATCACTTCCAACTCTAGAACCACTGCATCATGGGATTCTATTACCCAACATATGGGCTATGCCATTCAGCTTTGTGCTAACTTGAAACTTAATAAGCAGTATATCTATGTCTGTATCCAAAGCATGGATAAACAAGTTGAATAACTGACAATCAAGTACAAATCTGTGGGGAACTCCACTGAAGATGCCTTGTGTTGTAGACATGGAACCATGCTGTTGGTTCCATGTCATACAACCACTGTGTTAGATTCCAATCATTCGATTAATTGTTTTTTTATGTTATTATTGGATTTTATTTTTATTTTTATTTTTTTTAACAAATGCTTTATTGACTTCTGGTTTACATCATTCATTTCTGCCAGATTTTGAGGTATAATTTTTCCCCATTTTTCCCCTACCCACCACCCCAGAATAGCAGTCCCACAAGATATCCCCTCATCCAATCTGCTCTCTCCCATATCTTCTCCCATACCCCCTTCGACCTTTCCATTAGGGCAAGGTGAATCTCTGTGCCCCAATGCCCAGATCCAGGGAGGTTAAAGCAAGAGTGAATAACCCCCAGATTGATCGCTGGATCCCCCTACAGTTTGCAGGCTAGGAGCTGAAGCTGCAACTGAAGCTGCAAAATGGCGGCTGTGCCTTGTATCCTTAGGCACTTAGCCCCAGGGGAATAGCAAACACATTCCCAAATACTGGTCCCAAAGTCCATAGGGCACTAATCTCTCACATTATCATAGGCATATCTGTGTTGATAATTCTAGAATCGCCACAGCTACTGGTGTTCTGGGGTCCCTCCAGCCGGCTGAAGGCCCGGCCACCCTGGGGCTAAAACTGCAACTCATGTGGGCCTGGGCTTAGCTTGCAGAACGCTGTGCTGGCCACTCCCTGCAGGGCTGCTGGGCTGTCCTCAGGGGGAGGTTTGCTTCTTTGTGTCGTTCTGTGGGTGCTGGAGCTCCAGGAGTTGTTCAGAATCCCCTTTTACATGATTTTGAAGTGGTGTGGGTTGGAGTGCTGTGGAAGTGCTGTTTCTACTCCGCCATCTTGGCTCCGCCCCCCCCCTTCAACTAATTGTTAATCCATTTTTTTCCATTTTGTCATCCAGCCTACATCTTTTCATCTTCTTCATAGGAATATCACTTTATGAAATGTTTTACTAAAAGCTAAACAAACTATATCTACAGCATTTCTCTGATCAGCCAGGTTAGTAATCCTGTCAAAAACAAAAAAGGGGGAGTGATGGTGGCAAATATAATCTGGCATTACCTTTTCTTGATAAAGACATCCTGGATCTTTGAAAGGATTTTCTCTGCCTGCTTTTCAGTATGTTTACTATCCATCAATTAAATATATAGTTATAGAATTTTCCCAGGCATCAAAGACAAGTTCACTAACTCATAGTTAGGAAATTATATTCATTTGCCTTTTTTGACAAATGAGACATTTGTCCTCCATTGTATGATGTTTGTCCCATTTTCTATGATCTCACAAATTTCACATATAGTAGTTCAGTAATCACATCTGCTAGTTATTGCAGTACCTGAATTTTTACTTCAACAGAGCAAGGATATTTGAATTGTACAAGGGCAGCAAATTAGGTGTTCTTTTCCTAACTCTATGTAATAACAACTTATTAACTATTTTTGTACTGTCATTACCAGTGAGAAGGTAATTTTCTTTGAAAGAGAAAACAGGATGAAAGTTAAGCAGCCCTGCTTTGTTTCTATTTTCAGTAATCAAGGTCCCATCCAATCCAAGCAATGGAAAAATCCATTCTTCTTTTTTTCTTTTCTAAAATAAAAGAAACAGAAAAACAAAAACTTTGACTTTCCTTTTTTTAAAAAAAATATTTATTTATTTTTAGTTTTTAACATTCACTTTCATAAGATTTTTAGTTCCAAGTTTTCTCCCACTCTCTCCTCTCCCCTCTCCCCAAGACTGTGTGCAAACTGATATAGATCATAATTATACATTTATATAACATACTTTCACATTAGTCATGTTGGAGAGAAGAATTAGAACCAGTGGGAGAAACCATGAGCAAGAACCAACAAAAAAAATAGCATGCTTGGATCTGCATTCAAATTCCATAGTTCTTTTTCCAAACAAGGGTAGCATTTTCTATCATGAGTCTTTTGGAGTTTTCTTAGATTTTCCTATTACTGAAGAGAGTTAAGTATATCAAAGTCATTCATCCAACAATATTGCTGTTACTGTGTACAATGTTCTGGTTCTACTCACTTCACTTGGCATCAGTTCATATAAGTCTTTCCAGGTTTTTCTGAAGTCTGCTTGCTCATCATTTCTTATGGAACAATAGTATTCCATTACATTCATGTACCACAACTTATTTAGCCATGCCCCAATTGATGGGCATCCCCACAATTTCCAATTCTTGGTCATCACAAAAAGAACTGCTATTAATATTTTTCTACATGTGGGTACCTTTCCCATTTTTATGATCCTTTTGTGTTACAGACCTAAAAGTAGCATTGCTGGGTCAAAAGTTATGCAGAGTTTTATAGTCCTTTGCACATAGCTCCAAATTACTCTCCAGAATGCTTGGATCAGCTCACAATTCCACCAACAATGAATTAGTGTTCCAATTTTCCCACATCTTCTCCAACATTTGTCATTTCCTGTTTTGTCATGTTAGACAATCTGATAGGTATGATGTACCTCAGAGTTGTTTTGATTTGCATTTCCCTAATCAATAGTGATTTGGAGCTTTTTTTCATATGGTTTTAATTTCTTACTCTGAAAACTGCCTGTTCATATCTTTTAACCATTTATTAATTGGGGAATGACTTTTATTCTTATAAATTTATATTTTAGGAATGAGGCCTTTATCAGAGACACTGGTTGTAAAAATAGTTTCCCACTTTTCTGCTTATCTCCTAATCTTAATTGCATTGGCTTTGTGCAAAAACTATTAAATTTAATGTAATCATAATTACCATTTTGCATTTCATCATGTTCTCTATCTCGTTTGATCACAAAATTTTCCCTTCTTCATAAATCTCCCATATAAACTATTCCTTTCTGTCCTAATTTGATTTTGGATTAGCTTTTATATCAAAATCATGTGCCCATTTTGACTTTATCTTGGTATATGGTATAAGATGTTGGTCCATGCCTAGTTTTTGCCATATTATTTGTCAGTTTACCCAGCATTTTTTGTTAAATAGTGAATTCTCTTATCCCAGAAGCTGGAGTTTTTGAGCTTATCAAAAAGCAGATTACTGTAGCCATCAATTATGGTATTTTGTGTAATTAGCCTATTGCGCTGATCCACCACTTTATTTCTTTTTTTCTTTTCTTTTTTTTAAACAAATGCTTTATTAACTTCTGTTTTACATCATTCGTTTCCACCAGATTTTGAGTTACAATCATTTCCATCCCCCCTGTTTTTCCTCTACCCACCCTCCAAGAATAGCATGTAGTACTATAATATAGAATATTATATAGAATACAATATAGAATAGCAATAGTACTATCATACAATTGGGGCAAAAGAGCTCCTAATTATTCCTTTAATTTCCTATTCATCCTTGAATCCACCATTTCCATTTTTGACACTGGTAATATGGTTTTCTTTATTTAAGATCTAATTAAACAAAGGTTTGTCTATTTTTTTCATAAAACCAGCTTTTGTTTTACTTATTAGTTCAATAGTTTTATTAATTTCACCTTTGGTTTTCAGAATTCCTAATTTGGTGTTTAATCAGGATTAAAAAACAATTTTTTTATTAAACAAATGCTTTATTAACTTCTGTCTTACATCATTCATTTCCGCCAGATTTTGAGTTACAATCATTTTCCCCCCATTATTCCCCTACCCAACTTCCCAGAATAGCAGTCCCACAAGATATTGCTTCCTCCAATCTGCTCTCTCCCATACCTTCTCCCATACCCCCTTCGACTTTTCCATTAGAGGAAGGTGAATCTTTGTGTCCCAATGCTTTCACATCTTATCTCCCAATTACAACCAAAAGGGTATTATTAATAGTATTTATATATATTTGAAACATTTAATGTTAAGACCTCGAATTTCAGATCCATTTCCTTCCTCCCTTGCCACCCATTCCCTCTGGGGAGATAAGTAATTCAGTATATGTTGTACATGTCTAGCTATGCAAAACATTATCATAGTAGATATATTGTACAAGGCTGCTTATAATTCCCTCCCTCTCATCCCACCCCCCCCCCACCTGGTCCATTCCCTACATGATCCTGTCCCTCTTCTATAGTAGGTACTTCCAACTTCCCCTCTCCCCAAGGATGCCATCTCATCCATCATCCCTCCTCTCATCCCCCTTCCCCCTATTCTGCTGCAGGTTGAGATATCCCATTTAGTGTGTATGTTATTCTCTCCCTGAACCAAATTCAATGAGAATGTGGTTTTGCCTTTTTTGCCTTCCTATTCTTCCCCTCCCTTGCAACCACTTCACCTTGCTTCTTCTACATGAGATAGTTTACCCTACCCTGTCTCTCCCCATCTCCTCTTGCCACTTTCCTCTCTCACCTCATAATTTCATCCCTTGAGTATTCTCCCTTCCCAACAAATTCAACCTATGCCCTCTATCCATATATAACTGTAACCATATACGCACACATTCACATATGTATTCATATGTCCACACACCCTTCTTCCATTATTCTCATACTGAGTAAGGTTTCCTTAGTCACAGTTATTGTTTTTCCATATAGGAATGTAAATAGTTCAACTTTGATAAGTTCCTTTTGATTTCTTTTCCCTGATTATCTTCTCAGGCATCTCTTGCTTCTTGCATCTGGATGTCAAATTTTCTATTCAGTTCAGGTTTTTTCCTCAAGAATGCTTGGAAGTCCTCTATTCCACTGAATGACCATATTTTCCCCTGAAACAAAATACTCAGTTTTGCTGGGTAGGTGACCCTTGGCTTTATTCCCAGTTCTTTTGCCCTCTGGAATATCATATTCTATGCCCTTCAGTCCCTCAGTGTAGAAGCTGCCAGGTCCTATGCTATTCTGATTGTGTTTCCACAATATTGAAATTGTTTCTTCTTGGCTGCTTGGAGTATTTTCTCCTTGATCTGGGGATTCTGGAACCTGGCTATAATATTCCTGGCAGTTTTCTTTTTGGGATCTTTTTCAGGAGGTGATCTGTGGATTCTTTCAACCTCTATTTTGCCCTCTGGATCTAAAACATCAGGCAATTTTCCTTGAGAATTTCTTGAAGGGTGATTTCTAGGTTCTTTCTTTGATCATGGCTTTCAGGTAGTCCAATAGTTTTTAAATTGTCTCTCCTGGATCTATTTTCCAGGTCAGTGGTTTTTCCCATGAGATATTTCACATTGCCTTCTAATCTTTCATTTGTTTGGATCTGCTTAACAGCATCTTGATTTCTCATAAAGTCATTAGCTTCCATTTGCTCCAGTCTAACTCTGAAGGAATGAATCTCCTCCGTGAACTTTTGAGATTCTTTTTCCATCTGGCAAATTTGACTTTTTAAGGCATTCTTCTTCTCATTGCCCTTTTGGGCTTCCTTTGCCATTTGAGTTAGTCTATTTTTTAAGGTGTTGTTTTCCTCAGTCAGGCTGTTGACCCTCATTTCATACTTTTCCTGCATCCTTCTCATTTCTCTTTCCAATTTTTCCTCCACTTCTCTTATTTGATTTTTAAAGTCCTTCTTAAGGTCCTCTATGGCCTGCCACCCGCTCATGTTTTCCCCTGGGGCTTTTGGAGCAGGACTTCTGACCTCACAGTCCTTTTCCCGCTCTATGCCCCCAAAATAGGCATCTAGGGTTGCATTTTTCTGTTTCCTTTGCCTTGGCATGTTGCCACTTAATTTCTTGACTTTTGGGCTTGTTGCCACACTATGGCTTTAAGGCCAGATAGAGGAATTCTCGTCCCGAACGTGTGGGGGACAGCTTCCGTTTCTGGAAGCTGGAAATCCACCCACGACCTCCACCCCAGATCACAATCCAGATCCAGGGAGGTTAAAGCAAGAGTGATTACCCCAAGACTGATCGCTGGATCTCCCTACAGTTTGCAGGCCAGGAGCTGGAGCTGCCTCTGAAAACTACAAAATGGTGTGTCTCCTCAGCGGCTTCTAACCCCCAGGGGAGGAAGCCGCCGCATTCCCGAAATACTGGTCCCAAGGTCCATAGGACACTAACCTCTTACTTTGTCCTAGGCATGTCTATGTTGATAATTCTGGAATCGCCACTGCTGCTGGTGTTCTGGGGTCTCTCCAGTCGGCTGCTGGCCCTGCCGCCCTGGGGCTAAAACCTCGGCTCACGGGGACCTGGGCTCCGCTCAGCTCGACTCCCAGTGCTCTGCGCGCTGCTGGCTCCCAGAGCACTGCGCTGGTCCTTCCTGCAGGGCTGCTGGGCTGTCTTCAGCAGGAGTTTAGCTTCTCTGTGTCGTTCTGTGGGTGCTGCGGCTCCAGAAGTTGTTCAGAGTCCCCTTTTACATAATTTGGGGACAGAGTGGCTTGGATGAGCTGTTTCTACTCGGCCATCTTGGCTCCACCCCCTCTAATCAGGATTTTTTAATATATTTTTCTAGCTTTTTTAGATGCATGCCCAATTCATCAATCAATCTGTTCTCTATTTTATTCATGTAAGCATTGAGAGATACAACATTTCCCCTAAGAAATGCTTTGGCTGCATTTCATAATTTTCCATATGTTATCATTCTCTTGGATTAGATTATTTAGTTTATGATTAATTTTATTCTATCTTTCCATGGCCTTTTATTATATGTAATTTTTATTTCATCATGGTCTAAAATGATGTATTTAATATTCCCAGCCTTTTACCTTTCCTATGTGTGTATTTCTCTGCTTCAAATGTGTTTCGTGCATAAAACATATTATAGGATTATGCTTTTTAGTCCATTCTGCTTGTCTTTTTTTGGAGAGTTCATCCTTTTCACATTCACAATTATGATTACTAGTTGCATCTTATTTTCCCCCATTTATATTTTTCTTTCCTTTCTCCTTTTTTCTCCTCACCTTAGTTTTGCTTCTGACCACTGCCTCCCTCAATCTGCCCCCCTTCTATCAACCCCCTCCTTTTTCTTCCCCCTTTCCCCCCTATTTCCTATAGAGTAATATAGATTTCTATACCCAACTGAGCCAAATCTGATGAAAGGTTCAAACAATACTTACCTCCCTCCCTTCTTTTCCTCTACTCTAATAAATACATCTTTGTGCCATTTAATGTGATGTAATTTACACTTTTCTGCCTCTTCTTTTCCTCTTCTTCTAGTACAATCTTTTTTTACCCCTTAATTTTTTTTTTCACTTTTTGGAGGGCAATTAGGATTAAGTAACTTGCCCAAGGTCACACGGCTAGGATTTTCTTTGTGTGTGTTAAGTGTCTGAGGCCAGATCTGAACTCAGGTCCTTCTGACTCCAGGGCGGGTACTCTACTCACTGTGTGACCTAGCCGCCCCTACCCCTTAATTTTTTTTTTTACCCTCACATTAAAGTTAGTTTATATCCACACTCCTGTCTATGCATACCCCTTCTAAATGTCGTAATAAAGACACTGCTCTCAAGCGTTACAAGTTTCATCTTCCCAGGTTGGGATGTAAACCATTTAACTTTATTGAATAACATTTTGCTTTTTTCCCCCCTTTTGTGTTTACCTTTTTATGCTGCTCTTGGGTCATTTATTTGAAGTTTAAATTTTCTGTTCAGCTCTTGAGTTTTTCATCAGGAAAATTTGGAAGTCCCCTATTTCATTGAATATCCATCTCCTCCCCTGAAAGATTATGCTCAGTTTTGCTGGGTAGCTTGTCCTTGGTTGCAATTCAAGCTCCTTTTTCTTACAAAATATCAAATTTGAAGCCCTTTGATCTTTAAATGTAGAAGCTGCAAGGTCCTGCATAATCCTGACTGTGCTTCCATGATATTTAAATTGCTTCTTTCTGACTACATGCAATATTTTCTCCTTGACCTGATAATCCTTGAATTTTGCTACAATATTCCTTGACATATTCACTTTGGAACTTTTTTAGGACATGATGGATGCATTCTTTCAATGACTATTTTACCCCTGGTTCTAGTACCTCAGGCATATTTTCCTTTATAATTTTTTGAATGATGTTGTCCAGGCTTTTTTTTTTTTTATTATGACTTTCAAGTAGCCCAAGAATTCTTAAATTATCTCTCCTAGATCTATTTTCCTGGTCAGTCGCTTTTCCAGTGAAGTATTTTACTTTTCTTTATTTTTTTTCATTCTTTTGATTTTTGATGTCTGTTAGAATCATTAGCTTTCACTAGCCCAATTCTAATTTTTAACAAATTGTTTTCTTCAGTTAGCTTTTGTACCTCCTTTTCCATTTGGCTAATTTTGCTTTTAAAGGACTTCCTCTCTTCAGTGAGATTTTGTGCCTCCTTTTCCATTTGGCCAATTGTATTTTTTTTTTTTGAGAGGGGAAGGCAAGGCAATTGAGGTTAAATGACTTGCCAAAGGTCACACAGGCAAGTGTCTGAAGTTGGATTTGAACTCAGGTCCTCCTGATTCCAGAGTCTATGCTCTATTCACTGCACTACCTAGCTGCTACCTGGCAATTATATTTTTAAAGAATTGTTTCCTTTTTTTTCTTTTGGAGGAGGGAAAGTATGGCAATTGCGGTTAAGTGTCTTGCCTAAGGTCACACAGCTAGTAAGTGTTAAATATCTGAGGCTGGATTTGAACTCAGGTCCTACTGACTCCAGGGCTGGTGCTCTATTCACTGTGCTACATAGCTGCCAGAAGGAATTATTTTCTACATTTAATTTTTTCCCCTTCCTTTTCCAATTTGTTGACTCTCTTACATACTTCTCATTTTTTTCCTCAATTTTTCTTCTACCTCTCTTATTTTACTTTTAAAATCCTTCTTGGATTTTAGGGATTTTTTGGACTTGAGGTTAGTTCATATTCCCATTTGAGGTTTCAGATATAGGTATATTGATAATGTTTTTCTCTTTTGAATGTTTTCTGATCTTCACTCCCCACAGAAAGAATCTATGGTCCTTATCTCTTTCTACTTTTTGCTCATGATGTTTGTTTAATTCACAGCTTTTAAAGTCAAGCTCTCCTCCTGGAGCACAGGGGCACAGTCAAAAGCTTCTTGTATTGGTGGCCAGGGTCTTTGTGTGCTCAGGCCTCAGGTACTGGAAGCTGGAGGCTGTAGAGTTCTATCAGCTTGTCTGGTACTGCGGTCCTAGTGGTGATATCTGGCATGTGCTGGTGCCATTTAGATTTTTTTCTGCATTTTTCAAGGGCTACACTGAAGCTCAAAGTGGGCAGGGAGTGGGAGTGGAGGGGGGAAAGGTTGGCTACCGGAGGATGCCTGTCTTTTGGCTCATGTAGTGATTCTCTGATCTGGAGTCTGCCAGTTCCCCTGGCAGGTGCACAGGGGTCTTCGTGTTGCTATTTGCCTGCTCCACCCCTGAGGCTCAGGATCTTCCACTGGTTTGCAGAGGTTGTACTTGCTGCTGGCTTGCCAGGACACCTCTGATGCTGGACTATGTTTTCCTTCTACCAGAGCAAGAGGGACCTTCCCAATCTTCCCAGTTTAATATAATGCTCCACTCCACTTTTCTGCTAGCCCTGCAGTTCTAGCATTATTCCTGGGGTGATCTTTTCTGTGTTTTTAGAGGTCAACAAGAGAGAGTGAGAGTAACTTATTGCTTACTCCACCATCTTGGCTCCCAGAAGTAACCTTTACTTTCTTCAGCAATTTCAGTTTATTCTGAGCTTTAGTAGTCCTTCTATGCCTAGACTGAAGCATACTTCGGTTTTCATCCTCTATTACATTCCCATGCTTCTATTTTCCATATCTATTTCTTTAATCGAAGTTGATTGGTGAGTTCTATATACATTCATATCAGTTTTATCTCTTTAGTAAATTCCTATTTTTCCATTACTTTTTATTCACAAATTTACAATTAATGCTATGGAGTTTTTCATTTATTCTTAGCTGATTTCCATAGTTGAAATTAAACTCATGACATCCTAAATGTTCTTTGTTTTTTTTAAGCAATTGGGGTTAAGTAACTTGCTCAAGGTTACATGGCCAGTCATTATTTATGTGTGGGTGCTCATTTTCTGAGGCTGGGACCGATCCCAGGTCATCCCGACTCTGGGTCCAATGTTCTTACTCACTGTGCCACCTAGCCTCCCCTCTAAATGTTCTTCTGAACTCTTTGGAATTCAACCTCCTCAAATCTATACTATGGTATATCTGATTTTCTTTTCTTTTATATTACAAACTTCGTGGTCAGTGGTCACTTCCCCAACCAAGTGATTAATATATTATCACCTTAATAGCTAAATTTTCCCTGTTATTTAGAATAAGATTTAGAATATAATCCTGTATTACTGATACCTTTAAGTTTGGGGATTAAATTATCATTAAAGCAGGTCAATAACTTATTAGCCCCTCTACTTTGGGCAAATGACTCTAGCAATGTCTGAATAATTTCAGTCTCCCATCATTATATCAAATTTGTGGCCTAGTCTTTCTTGTTGTTCTTATTAATGAATCAATTTTTGGTTTTCAACATTTACTTCCACAAGATTTTGATTTCCTAATTTTCTCCCCATCTCTCCCCTCCTCTTGTTGTACCAAAAGAAGCGAGACAAGAGTAAAATTTGGAAGTGGATTTTATTTTCCTAGTGACTGTTTGGGGTTAGGCCCAAACCAAACAGTGAGCCTGCATGAACAATGTGTGGGCTTTTAAAGGGACACCACTTGGCCAATGGTTCAGTGGCCAATGGTTCTGCAGAAACTTGCAGAGGCCAAGAACAACAATTGGTCAGTACACACCTTAAAATTACTGCAGGCGCCAAGTCTCTCTGATCTGGAAGCCTGCCCACCTCTGTGGAGGTGGGTTGACTGCGTAAGGGTGGAGATCCATTGGGGGAGGGTGGAGCCAACCTGGCAGTCTGCTCACTTCCGTGAGGGACAGCTGAGGTTGGGGGATGGGAAAGCCAGGCACAACACTCTCACCCCAAAAAGGCATGCATTCTGACTCTCCCTTCTCCCAATCTGTCTTCCATTTTATCATACACACACACACACACATGCACACACACACACACACACGCACACACACACCCTTCTCTTATCACCTTTTCTTCTATTTTACTGTAGGGCAAGATAGATTTCTAGATATACAGCCTGTATATCTTATTTACCAGTTGCATGTAAAAATAATTTTTAACATTTGTTTTTTAAAACTTTGGGTTTCCTCTCTCTATCTCCTCTCCTCTGCCAGCCTATTCAGCTTTGCCCCTCACCCCCTGAGAATGTACACCTGCGCCAAGTTCATTTCTACCCCTGCCCTTGTTAGGAGCAGCTCTCAGCTGCTGAGTAGACCACTATCTGCATTGGTGCTAAAACAGCCAGAGGTTCGGACGGATGAGAACCTCAGCATTTTGGCTGTATCAAGTCTCTTGACCTCTCTTGTCCCCTGGGTGTGGATTCCAAGCTAGTGCCATCTCAAGGGACATTGACACAGCAGCCAAGTTTATTGGGGCTGGGGCTGCCACTGTGGGGGTGGCCGGCTCTGGAGCTGGGATTGGGACTGTGTTTGGAAGTCTCATCATTGGTTATGCCAGGAACCCCTCTCTGAAGCAGCAGCTTTTTTCCTATGCCATCCTGGGTTTTGCCCTGTCTGAGGCCATGGGGCTCTTTTGCCTAATGGTGGCCTTCCTCATCCTCTTCGCTATGTTATGGAGCCATTTCTATCCCCCCACATTCCTGAATGTTCCTCCTCATCCTCCTCATCCTTCCATATCTTTTCCAGCCTGTGTATACCTCCACCTCCATCTTACCAGGCAGCCCTGGGGAAAGCCATGGGCTCAGGGTTTGACAGAGGGAAAACAA
Source organism: Gymnobelideus leadbeateri (assembly GCA_011680675.1). Taxonomy (NCBI): domain Eukaryota; kingdom Metazoa; phylum Chordata; class Mammalia; order Diprotodontia; family Petauridae; genus Gymnobelideus; species Gymnobelideus leadbeateri. The sequence goes on from WOXC01010186.1 coordinate 74,491, forward strand.
ATAAATTCTCTATTAATAATCTGTTAAAAAAAACTTTGAGTTCCAAATTATCTCCTTTCTTCTCTCCCTACCCACCCTCATTGAGAAAGCAAGCAATTTGATATAGGTTATACATGTGAGGTCAAGCAAAACATTTCCATAATAGTCATGTTGTGAAAGATTACATTTCCCTCCATCCTATCCTGCCCCCCCCATTTATTCTATTCTCTCCTGTGACCCTGTCCCTGCTCAAAAGTGTTTGCTTCTTATTACCCCCTCCCCGACTCCATGCCCCCTTTGTTCATCCCCAGTCATCTCTTATCTACTTCTTCCCTACTTTCCTATAGCATAAGATAGATTTTCATATCCAATTGAGTATGAATGTTTTTCCCTCCATTCTGTCCCCCACCCAATTCATTCTATTTTCTCCTTTGACCCTATCCTTTTTCAACAGATTTGCTTCTGACTATCTGCTCCCCCAATCTGCCTTCCCTTCTATCATCACTTCCCCTTTTATCCCCTCCCCCTTACTTTCCTGTAGGGTAAAATACCCAAATGAATGTGTATGTTATTCTCTCTTTAAACCAAATCTGATGAGGTTAAGGTTCATTCATTCCCTCTTACTTCACCGCTTTCTCCTCCATTCTGAAGCCTTCTTCTTGCTTCTTTTATATGAAATAATTTACCCCATTCTATCTCTCTCTTTCTCATCCCAATATAGGAATTATTTTATTCAATGTGCTTTTGCACCTCCTTTTCCCTTTGGTCTTTTCTGCTTTTTAAGACATTCTTTTCCTCATTGACTTTTTATGTCTATTTTTAAGATGTTATTTTTTTCAGTATTTTTTTGGGTCTCCTTTAGCAAGCTGTTGACTCATTTTTTATGATTTTCCTGCAACACTCTCATTTCTCTTCCCAATTTTCCCTCTACCACTCTTACTTTCCCAGTTAAATATTCACAATTCCTACAAACCAAATGTAGGTATTTGGGGGCACGTTGATGTATATCTCTAATTCTATATATTTCCTGGGAATACTTCAATACCAGGAGATTCATTGAACTAGCAGTTACTTTTTTTCAGAGTATCTTCTTTAGGATTTCACATAAATTCCCCAAAAGAACCCTCAGTTATGTCTATGATACAGTTTTTAGATTCTGTCCAAATAAACGATCTTATGTGAAGGCCAAGACCCTCCACGACTAGGTGGGTCATAAGTGACATAAAATTCTATAATTTAAGGAACTTTCCACATGGTTCTGACATTCAGTCTTTAAGGTGCATGGAAATACTAAATATCTACAGTCAGTAGTAACATCCATCCTTTTAAAAAAATACCAAAAATTATAAGGATGTATTTTGCCTTCTACTCCCTGAGCCTTCTTACCAACTAGCATTGGGCTTATAAAAACTCATAATATCCTCAGTATCCCATTCCAGGCATGAACATGGTAAAACCACCTGATGTTTGTTTAGCACACTATTGTTTCAGCATCAGCCAAGTAATCAGCAGGTTAATCTCTTCTCTTCAAATAGTCATTCACTCCCAGAGAGAACACCTATTTATGCAGGTGAGCAGTGCCAAATGCAAAATTTTGAGGAAGTTAGAATTTGTATTCCCAGTACCCCTTCACTTTCCTATGAATATCTTTCCATCTTCTGCCCATCCTCCATACAAAGCAACCCTAGTCATAGCTGTTTTCTTGACTGCTCCCAATCATACTTGAGGTACAAGGCATTGGGCCATGGTATAGAACTTCCTTTCATCAATAATAAAAATTAACTTGTCTCCATTTATTCAAAAAGATTTATTGAGTGCTTAATGCAGATACAATATGACATAATGGATTGAGAACAGTCCTCAGAGAAAGACTTTAGTTGAATATTGCCTCTAGCTATATGACACTGGGCTAGTCACTTAATCTTTCAGTTTCCTAGTCAATTTTGTAAGACTAAGTTTCAGAGAACATGCTGACCTGCATTGGAAGAAGAAATCCCTCACAAGGTTGGATCCTATGCCAAGGAAGCTTTTCCAGTAACAACTACAACTCTAGAAACAGTATTTACTGATTGAGTTGCAAATGTGAGATACTGCCCCTGTCATATGCAAACACTTTGATTTTGGAAAGGTCAAAAAATAAACTTAAGAGGTATAAAATAAACTTTTTCACGAAGATGAAGAATTGCCAATTTTTGAAAGATGCAGGTTACTACCCTTTTTTGTATGAGAACAATTTGTAGGAAAAGGCAGAAAAGGAACCTCAAGTGTGAAGAAACAATTTTCAGATAAGATGTAACAGGCAGAGCTTGTAAGGAGTGAATAGAGAATTTCGAGGACCTGTTGGAGGATGTAAAAAGTACCTAGATTGTAAAGCATTGTGTAAGTAAAGTATCCTTCAGCTGATGTGCACATAACTCTCTTCAGAATTTGAAAGGTTAAAACTCATAGAGTGGTAAAAACCAAATATTTGGTATTTGGACACTAAACAATGACCAAACAAGGACTGTTGATTTCATAATTAAGACAAATTATTTGTTTTCCTTCATAAGTCAAAGATCAGTCACTGAGTACCAGTAGGCTGTAAGTTGAGTCATTTAAAGTATTGAAGTTGCCAGAAAGACAAGCACAGAAAAACCAGTTAGAGAAAGCTCAATCAATTAAGAAGACACTAAGAAGCAGTTCATAATACAGGAGGAAATTGGCTATAATTAGTCTTCTGTTGGGGTACTTTGAGTTGCTGATTGGCTAGAGAATGGTTGAATCTCATTGGAAGTGAAATGAAATCTGTTTATTTGCTCTCTAGAATCATCTACAATTTGAAAAAGCTTCTCTGGTGTTCATTGTTCTTCATTGCTATCTTTAATCTGATAGGAAGAATCTGAAGGAAGAAGGATCAACATTTGCTTTATGGTTAGAAGATGATCTCTGAAGTTCTTAAGATTGGACCACAATAGGTCCCTGCCCAAGATCCACTTAATGGCTGAATTTTGGACCCTCCAGGCTCCAAGTGAATGTCAATGGTAACTGTTTCTCTTTGGAACAGCAAACCTGAGGGTTTTCTCTTCCCAGATTGATTTTTTCTAATTAAAGGGACCATCCCTTCACTCATTTCTTAAAGAAGCCTATTCACAGAATGGTTGTTACCTCCCTCTAAATGAGTACTTGGAAAGGTCTTAGCCTAAAAGGGCCAGGGTGTCCCATTGCATCCTGAGTCACCTCCAGACACGCTGATGAATATCTGGTTACTGAATCCAGATGGTTCTGGAGGAGAAAGTGAGACTGGTGACCTTGCATAGCCTTCCCTCATTCAGTCAACTGCAAGTCATGTTTTCATTTCCCTGATTCTATGGTCCTCTTTGAAAACTAAGGACAAACAAAGAAGTTGATTGAACAATGTGGCATCCTAATGAATGAAGAATTGTCTAGGCTTGTCTATATTGCCCAGATAACCAATTGAAGGAATTTTGCTATAAACTATGCTTTGCTATAGAAAAAATGATAAACATTGACTAGATGCATCAGCATCGTATGGCATGAAGAGATAGCTGGGATTGTCTGTCTTGCCAATAGAACCAGTCTGAGGAGGTTTGAAATTCTCTTGCTTAAGGTAGCTGCTTATCATTACAATACTACAAAACATCATCAGCACTATTTTAAGGAAGATCATGGGCCTAAAGAGCTTGTCACTACTTCATCAGTTTGAGATTAAAAGAGGAAGAGATTTGCCCAGCAAGATAGTGGTAAGATCTAGAGGAGGAATAGTTAGCACAGAAACAGTTTCATATGGCAAAGAATAAGTGCCCCATATTATGGGCTACAATCAATGAGGAGAGCCATACAATCAATGTATTCTACAAAGGTGTTACACATTAATATGATCCTCCTAAGTATTCTCTTGGGTAGTTATAGTTTAATTAGGGCTAGTTCATGGGGAGTAAGCTCAGAGTTGCCCTTCCAGGTTCTGGCTAATCATGTGTGCTGGCTCAGCACTTGAGTACTTGAAAATTATGAACTTTGTGTCTGCATTGCCTATGCTGAAAGGCATGAACACTTTGAAATTGTAAAGAAATTCCCTTATTAGTAGCTGAGTTGGTAAAGCTGATGATGACCTGTTGGACCTTTTAAAGGGTTTTATTTTGGAGATGGAGCCAGGATGACAAAGTATTCAACTCTGAACATTCCCCTCCAAACAACTTTAAAATAATATGCAAAATTCAATTCTGGAGTTGCATAATCTATAAAAGTTCAAGTTGAGACATTTTTGTAGCCCAGGACAACACCCCACTATTTCCACTCCTTTGTGGAGCATGGACTTTACTTGGTAAACTTGGACCTAAGCCCTTGACTACTTTTTACTTGTTAATTTATTTTTGTGTTGTGTATCCTTTCCTGAGTAACTGATTGAACATCACCCTAGGGGTGGCTATGTAAAGCCTTGTGAGTGTAAGAGCTCCAGGTTCAAATTCTGGACAAGCACCTAAATCTAACATTGAGAACTAGTATTGACCTCAAAACTTAGGTACCACATGCATTCCCTTCTCCACTGAAGGACCCTATGTTCTGGACCCATAAAGATTCAGTCTTTAAAGAGTCTTTCCTCTAACAAAGACATCACATCATAATTTCAAAGCACCAATAATTTTTACCACTGAGCTACCACATACTTAGAAGAAGCCACAGAGTCATCATCTCTCAAGTACCCAAGTGCTGAGGCAGCACACTTAATCAACTAGAAATAGAAAAAAACAACTATGATCATGCTATATGGGATGGCCTTCATTACACTGTACCCACAATTAAATATTGAGTATCCTCAACAAATTGATGGGGATGCCTTTCCACATTTATCCACTGCCACAATTCTGGTGTCCCAGGGAGACTCAAGAATTTTCCTTTCAACTGTTTTACCCAATCTCTTGCATAAATGAGTCTCAGATAGTGTATGTAGTACTGTTCTTGGATGGTTTCTAGAGAGGTTTTGTAGCTCATTCTAAACACTCCCATATACAAAGTTATGCAAATTCAACAAATACCCATTTTACAAAACTTGTGAGCAGCTATTGCTTACTTAGAACTTTACAAAAGGCTTGTCCTAATCCAAGAACATGGAGTATAAAAGGAAAAATTGATAATTGGAATAAATAAACAAAAAATAATTAAGATTAAGTTAACAAAAAAAGGTTTCCCTCTGAGAGAAATAAACTACTCTCCAATAAGTGGAACTTTCTTCTTAGGGTTTAGGGACTTGGATCTGCTAGAAATCACTCCCCCAACTTACTTTCAGGTGAAAGCCCAAGCTATCCTCTGTTGAGTTCAGCCACAATTACTTTCCATATCAAATACCTCTAGAGGTCCTTTCAACACACTAATATTTTGTCAGGGATCCCAGCAAAGCTTAGGAATTCCTATTGGAAATACAAACAAAAGTTTTGCTATGGGTCCATGCATACATAGGACACCTGAAAATTTCCCTATGTATGCCTGCCAAAGCATATGACAATCAAAATGGAGTTTCCAATTTACATAGTGATAGGGCAAAAAGAAATAGGATTAGTTCAAAAAGAAACAAAATCATTGAGTTCTAAACATATATGATTCTCAATGGGGATTAAGTACTGGGGGTTAATCAGAATTAGACCATCTCCATCTCTAACATTAAAAAACAAGTGCTGATACCAAGGGGTTTGGGACACTGCACCCACTACCTCTCAACTCTGAACACAAGGATGTATTCCATGACAATTCAACAAATATGTATTAAGCTTTTAGTATATGCAAGGTATTGTGTTGGGCTCTGGTGATACAAAGCAGTCCTTGACCAAATGTAACATCATCTACTTATGGAGGAACTTTATGTATACAGATAAATAAATGAAAGGTACTTTGAAGATGGAAAGGGTTTTTATGACTAGGAAAATCTAGAATCAGAAGTTTGTGGGTTTTGCTTTTTGTTTTGTTTTATTATGTTTCCCCTAGAAGCACGTACTCAAGATGTTTAAGCAGGAAAGTGATATTGTCAAACTTGAGCCTTAGAAAGATGATTTTTTGGAATTGTGTGAACAATGGATCAGAGAAAAAAGAGACTAAAAGCATGGAGGTCAAGAAGGAGGCTACCATAATAGTCTAGGCATGAAATGATGGGGTCCTGAACTTGGAATTTTGGCAGTATGATTGTAGAAAATGTGATATGAAAGATGTTACAGAGAATCTCAGTAAGTCTTGGCAGTTGAATGGACCCACTTGAGATGAAGGGTTGGCTGTAAGGGGTGTGGGGAAATCATGACTCCAACATTATGAACCTGGCTATCTAGGAAGGTAGGGATACTTTCAAAAATATATGAAGGTGTGGAAGAAGTACAAATTTAGGGGAAACATGATATGCTAGTTCAATTTTATCAAATACTTGAGAGTTGGAAACATTTTAAAAACTATTGCCCGACTCCTTTATTTTACAGAGGAAAAAGGAAACTCGGGTCCTGAGAGGCTAAGTAACTTTACAAAGGTCACAAAATAATAGCAATAACAATAATAGGATTTATATAGTACCTACATCGATCCATATACTGTGCTAAGCACTTTCCAAATATTTTCTCATTCAGACTTTTGTCCTGTACTTCCAAATCAAGCACTTTTCCTATTTCAGTGAATTGACTCATGTTTACTTTAAGATGCCCATAGTGCATCCATTCAGAGATGTTTAATAAGCAGTTGGTAAATTGAGACTGGAGTTCAGGAGAGAGATTGGGACTATATATATAGATTTGGGAATCATTTGCGTAATTATGCTAACTAAATATATGGGAATGGATGGGATTACCAAGGGTAGAAGCATAGAGAGGAGGCCCCAAGACTAAGATTGGGGAGACAGTCATGCTTAGAATACAAGAGATAAATGAAGATCTTATTGAAAATGTTAAAGAGTGACCACACATGTAAGGAAACTCAAGGGAGAACCATGTCAGAGAAGAAGTAAAAGGAGTAGAGAAGATTTAAGAGAAGGAGATTGGCAATTGTGTAGAGATATGATTGATGGTGATCATTAAAGATCAAATGCTTCTATAAAGCAGTTGCATCAGAAGTCAGATTAAAAGAAATTGAGGAGTGACTACATTGTGAACATGGAGTCACTTATACTATGAGTAGTAACTTATACTATAATTCACTTCTACTATAAGCAGTAAGTTTCAAGTATTTTTTGGGGGGGAGTCTGGCAATGAATGGAAAAGAAGAGATATAGAACAATCATTTGAAGGGATGGCAGAATCAAGGAATTCTTTTGAAAGAGTGGATGAAAGCTATTTTAGGCAGCCATGGAAGAGTCAGTAGAGAGGGAGATTACTAATCTGTAAATTAATAGGTTAGACTAGGTGGCCTCTGAGATCCCTTCCATCTCCAATTATATCATTAGCCACCATTTATATAGTGTTTTAAGGCTAACAAAGTGTTTTGCATTTGCTATTTTATTTGATCCTCACAACAAATCTTGAAGATTGTTTCTCTAATAATATAATTGGTGCTCTTATTATCATCATTTTAGGGATAATGAAAATGAGATAGACTGAAATGATTTGCTCAGCTTCTATCATACAGACCAAAGAAATGGAAAACCAGAGCAGCCTCCCTTACAGTTACTTGTCTAAGAACATATTGATTGCTCTTCAATATATTTAAATCTACATATGCATGTACATATTCACATGACTGAGCACATGACTGACTCACACTAGTCAGTGACTGGCAGTATATTTAAACTCATATCTTCCTGAATCTAGGTAAAGTTTTCTATCCATTGGAGGTATTCAAAGTCTAGGAGAAGATACTAACAAATATTTGGGCAGGGTCATATACTCTAATACAATTAATTTCAAAGGAATAGAGGTTCCTGGGTGATAGTGGGAGATGGAGGCATGGAAGTAACTGGGATCATTATATTCTCTTTCCAAATTAAGACACTGAGGTTCAGATGACCAAGGGGGCAGAAACAACATGGCAGCATAGAAGCAGGAAAGCTCCTTGGACTCCCCCCATAAGCACCTCAAATGCCTATAAAATATGACTCTAAAGAAACTTTAGAGCTATAGAACCCACAAAGTGACAAAGAAAAACAGATCTCCCACTGAAGGCAGCTTGGCAGGCCAGCAGGAAGGGTCCATCTCAGTACACTGGGATATGTGGCCAGCCCCATGTGAGCCCATGGTTTTGGCCCCAGGGTGACACTGACCAGCAGCAGCTAGAGAGGACTTTGGGTTAGTTGATCACCAGCAGCTGTGGTGGTTTCCAGAATTATCAACCCATAAATGCCAAAGAAAAACTGAAAGGTCAGTGTGGATTTTGGGAACAGGGGGACTGAGAGTGTAGTCCAGCCTCTGCCCTCTGGGCCAGAAGGCAAGAAGCAGTAGAGGCACTACAGCCATGCAGCTGCCACCATGTGGCTGCTTCAGAGCTCCTAGCCTGCAGATTGTAGGGGAATCAAACAACCAGTCTGAGAGGTAATCACTCTTGCTTTAATCTGCTTGGATCTGGATCACTGACTAGGGTGGAGATCCTGGGGTGTGTGACTAGGTGGCAGAGCCTTTGGAGGATTCAGAGAGGGCACCCAACTAATATCTCTGGCAGCTGTGAAAAAGCCCGAGATTTGGGACAAAGCTCTCCTCTCTGAAAGCAGAGTTCTGCTGTGGCAAAAAAGCTCAAAAGTTAAGTAATTGATTGGCAACATGGACAAGCAAGGGAAGCAAAGCAATCCAACTTTAGATTCCTTTTATGGGGACAAAAAGGATCAGGGGATGGAATGGGAGGAAGACAAGGAAGTCAAAATTCCTGCACCAAAGGTTCCAAGAAAAACATGAATTGGTTACAGGCCATAGAGGAGCTCAAGAGGGGTTTTGAAAACCAAATAAGAGAAGTAGAAGAAAAATTTGGAAGAGAAAGGAGAATGATGCAAGAAAATCATGAAAAGTGAGTCAACAACCTGACAGAAGAAAATAACACCTTAAAAATAGACTAACTCAAATGGTAAGAGAGGCTCAAAAAGGCAATGAGGAGAAGAATGCCTTAAAAATCTATATTTGCCAGATGGAAAAAAAATCTCAAAAGATCATTGAAGAGAATCATTCCTTCTGAATTAGATTGGAGCAAATGGAAGCTAATGACTTCATGAGAAATCAAGATGCTGTTAAGCAGATCCAAACAAATGAAAAAATAGAAGACAATGTGAAATATCTCATTGAAAAAACCATTGACCTGGAAAATAGACCCAGGAGAGATAATTTAAAATAAATTGGACTACCTGAAAGCCAAGATCAAAAAAAGAACCTAGAAATCACCCTTCAAGAAATTCTCAAGGAAAAATGCCCTGATGTTTTAGAACCAGAGGGTAAAATAGAGGTTGAAAGAATTCACTGAATACCTCTTAAAAAAGAAACCTAAAAGAAAACTCCCAAGAATATAGCCAGTTTCCGGAGTTCCCAGATCAAGGAGAAACTATAACAAGAAGCCAAGAAGAAACAATGTGAATATTATGGATACACAGTCAGGATAACACAGAATCTGGCAGCTTCTACATTGAGGGATTTAAGGGCTTGGAATATGATATTCTAGAGGTCAAAAGAGCTGGGATTAAAACCAAGAATCCCCTACCCAGCAAAGCTGAGTATAATATTTCAGGGGAAAATATGGTCATTCAATGGAATAGAGGACTTTCAATCATTCTTGATGAAAAAAAAAACAGCGTTTAATAGAAAATTTGGCATTCAGATATAAAAAGCAAGAGAAGCTCGAGAAGGTAAACAGGGAAAAGAAATCTTAAGGAACTTATCAAAGTTGAACTATTTATATTCTGACATGGAAAATAATAATTGTAACTTATGAAAGTTTTCTCAGTGTGAGGATAGTTGAAGGGAACAATTTATATGAATGTATATATATACACACACACACACACACACACACACACACACACATACATATATATGTCTATGTAGGAGGGTATATGGTCGTATGAATACATATGTGAGTATATGTATATATGTGTATAGGTATACATAGACAGAGGGCACAGGATCAATTGAGTAGGAAGGGATGTTATTTAAAAGGTGAAATTGAGAGGTGAGAGAGGAATATAAAGAGAGGAGATGGGGAGAGACAGAATGGGGTAAATTATCTCATATAGAAGAGGCAAGGGAAAACTCTTACAATGGAGGATAAGGACAGGAAGGCAAAAGGAATGGGTCTACCTTACTCTCATTAAATTTGGCTTAGGGAGGGAATGACATACACACTAAATAGGGTATCTTGCCCTACAGGAGTGTAGGGGGGAAGGGGATGAGAGGTGGATGATGGAGGGAAGGCAGCACTTTTGAAAAGGGACAGGGTCAAAGTAGAGAATAGAACAAGTGGGGGGCGGGATAAGATGGAGGGAAATATAGTCAGTCTTTCACAATATATCCACTATGGAAATGTTTCGAGTAACTACTCATGTACAACCTATATTGAACTACTTATCTTCCCAGTAAGGATGGGTGATGAGGGAGGAAAGGAAAGAATCTGAAATTCAAAGTTTTGAAATCAAATGTTTAAAAAATGTTTTTATTATTTTTCTTTTACATGCAACTGGAAAATAAGATATACAGGCAATGGGGTATGGAGATCTATCTTGCCCTACTGGAAAGTCAGAGGGGGCATAGGGAGGATATAGGAGAGAGCAGATTGGGGGAAGGGATATACAGTGGGATTGCTGTTTTGGGGTGGTGGGTAGGGGAAAGATGGGGAGAAAATATGTAACTCAAAATCTTGTGGAAATAAATGATATAAACTAAAAATAAACATAAAATTTAATTTAAAAAAAGACACTGAGGCTCAGAGGAGATAAAATCACTTAGCCAAGGTCTCATGCCTATTAAGTGGCAGGAATAAGATTCGAACATAGGTCTTCTGAAGAGATAGATGCCCATTGCTCTTCCCACTCTAGGGTTCTGTCTCTACATTCATTAAATACATTAGTACTCAGGCCTTGTAACAAAGCCTCCTGAATTCCTTCATCCTTGTGGAAAGGTAGAAGAGGGACTGTTCTTCAATCACAGGTGGTGTGAAGCTGATTAGGCTTGATTGCATGTTTCATGGTCGTTATTGATCTGGGTGATGATGGATGGGTCAGCAGTTGTCACTGTCACATCGTGGCTATAATTGCATGAATTATTTGTCAGGGTTGGGCACCTCTTACTCAGGTGCATTAACAATAATTTCTCAAAATGTTTTCCCTTGACAGAGATTGAATGATTCCCAAAGGTCCCGTGTAGCTCCTTCACCATGCAGGAAAAAAAAGTATATTCATAAATTATCCGATTGACACAGATGGGAACCTGGATAGCAGAGGGATAAATTGTACATCCTTCTTCCGACACATAGTTCCAAATAGCAGGACTGGCTGAGTCTCTTTTGAAGTCATTGTGAAGTTATTTTGATTGCATGTCAATAGAAATGGGGGTACTTTTTTTTCTCCTTTTATATAGAAAAGCACAGCTTGATAGTATTCTGTACTGAGAGTTTAGTGGGACCTACAACAAGAAACTCTACATAAATTTCATTACTTCAGTTAGAAGGATAGAAGCACACATAGATCAAGCAAAGGAAGAGGGCTTAGAGTTCATCTAGTTTCTTCCCTTCCCTTTCCCCTCCTATTGTACAGATGAAGAAATGCAAGACCAAAGGCATTTCCCTTCCCTTTGCCTAAGAGCATATAAATGAGAGAGCAAGAATTTGAACCCAGGTCCAGTGACTTAAGGATCAATCCTCATTCCATTACACTATACAGACTACTCTTCAATACCTTTAAATCTATCTATGTACCTACATATTCCCTTTATGAGAAAACTGAGAATCAGAGAGACTAAGGGACTTTCTAAAATAATTGAATTTCAGAGTTGAATAGGATCTCAATATAATCTCATACATTGAGATGAAACCCAAACTGAAAAGTAATTCTTCACTATATCTGATAATTGGTTATTTTGGGGACTCAGCAAAGGTCACAGTCTGGTATTGGCATGGTAAAAAAAAACAAACCAACAAAAATTCTAGCACCGATGTTGTAGTGCCTGGGTTCAGATTTTACTTTCAACACTTACTCCTTTTGTGACCTTAAGTAATTTATTTAACCAGTTTTCCCACTTGTAAAATGAGATTATGTTTGCTGGTGTCGCCTTCTGAATCTATGATCCTATGACCTAGGAAGTTAAAGACATCGTGGTATAATGAAAACAAAAAGTCTTCTATTTAGATTCAGAGGACCTATTGAATATACATCCCAGCACTAAACTTACTACCCATGTGAGCTCAATCAAGTTCTTTCACTTCTCCCTGTTTAGTTTCTTCACCTGTAAAAAGAGAGAACTGGGGTAGGTGATCCCTAAGTTTCCTTATAGTTCTAAATCCTATCCTTCCATAAGTGACTATGCCAGGACTCAAAGCAAGGCCTCCAAGTCTAGTTCCTTTCAATTCACTACACTCACTTATCAAAATATATTTTGTTTATGTCTTAAAGTTATGGGGTTAATGTCCCCTAAAGGGATGAGTAACTGGCAATTGTAGTCATTAAGAGTCTGTTTATGTTTCTGCAGTCAACTGCAACCAATTGTTTATTTGGGCTAAGCTCCTCTGCCTTCATTGAAGTCATTAGTACCTGTCAGTGAATGACAAGGTGTTTGAATTTCATCAAGTATTTTTCCAGGTCATTTGCATTTCACTTGACTTATATTTAATAGCAAGGAATCAGACACAATCAATAATTTTCACATGATTACACCCAGAAGTCAAAAAAGAGTCAATTCAAGAAGTATTTATTAAGCCCCATAGATGTAAAAGATGCTCATGGGGATACAGAGACAAAATGAAAATAAGTAAAATAGTTGTTCCCCTCAAGTAGCTTATATTCAACTAGGGGGATAGGTTTATAAAAAAAATTCTAATTATAGTCTTTCTCCATGCAGACTCAATACATTGATTTACAAATTTCTTAGGATAAGAAAATGTTGGAGCTGGAAGGGACTATAGAAATAACATTGGCCAACTCCATCATTTTCCAAAGTAGAAAGAGAGACCAGAAAAAGGAAATGAATCAGCAAAAATCACACAGACAGCAAGTGACTGTAGGGATATTTTCTGCTACAGACATTAGATTTTCTTTTTCTTTCTCTTTTCATAATGTGTAATATATTACAGTAGCTTACACAGCATGTATATATATATATATGTATATATATGTATATATATACACACACACACACACATACACATATGTATGTATGTGTGTTTAAGGGGGGATGTTTTATTGATGATTTATGTTTTTTTTTAACCACACATTTATTTCCCGTCATATCACCCCAATCTTGCATTGAACCTTCCCTTGAAGCAAAGAGAAATGGTTAACTAAAACAGACACAAACTACATTTGTCAGTACATGTAACATTCTACATGCTAAGTTGCCCACTTCCTTTATTTTTTCTCTAGAGGACCAATATTGGGTCATTAATATCTAATAGTTGTAGTGTGCTCTAATAGCAAATCACTTTCACACTTTGATAATCTCATTTGCTGTCACAATAATCCTGCGAGGCTGGGAGTAGAAGAATGAATATACATAATTTAGAGATAGGGAAGCTGAGACATAGGAGGATTAGGGGATTTGACCTAATGCACAAAGCTAGGATAAAATCATAGACTTTTTGAACAAGAAGGGACCTGCAAACTCTTATCATTTTCTAAAAAGAGAAAACAAGTCACAGAGAGACAAAATGTCTTGTTCAAAGCCACAAAACTTAGGGCAGAGCCAGGGTTCTCCCACGGATGTTTTGATGCTGAATTCAGTACTCTTTCAACTATACTGTGCTGCTTGCCTGGTTACATGCCCTTGAGTATTTGTGTGTATGTGAATGTATTACATATGCATGTATATATATATGTATAGTTACATATACATATATACACTTATACACATATGCATGTATATATGTATGCATGTACATATGCACACATTGTGAGGGATATTTATGTTATGAGATATGTATGTATATGCCATTCATGTATTTTTATTTTATGAATATATATAACTAGATACAGACATATAGAGAGGAAATATGTACCTACATGTATATCTACTGAAAGAATATCTATGTAAATTTATATTGTGTATATATACATATATATCCACTACATATGTGTATTCTGTTTTTTCAGTTTTGAAGAAACACCAGATGGATAATTGCAGCCCCTAAGTGCCTAATCTGCTCTCCAGGACATAGGCAGATTTCTGAGCCAACAAAACTTAATTGAACTTTCCTTTCCAGCTGGAAAAGGTTAGGGAGCTGTGCAGTACAAACGAAGGCAGAATGAAAAGGTCAGTTGCTCACTTCTCTTTGTAATGGATTGACCAGGGGCATGTGTTTTATGTGTGTGTGTGTGTGTGTGTGTGTGTGTGTGTGTGTGCATGCACATGCATGTGTGTGTTTTAATTTTCCCCCACAATCATTGGATTTTAAAACTTAATTAGCAAACTTGGTTCTCCTTTCCTGCCTCAAGGTATGTAAGTGACACAAATAGTATACATATCTTTTACATTCTTCATGTTCATTCAAAATCCAGTGCTAACACAGGGAGATAGTCTATGACCCAGAGAGGATAAGGCAGACGTCTTCATCTCCTGCTTGACCTTATTCTGGACTTCATGGCTCCTCCGCTAACTTTGGACCTTTTGTAAACTACAAGAGGTCATCTCTCCAGCCAGACTTGTTTCAGTATTCCTTAAGTATAACTTTCTCACTCCTACCACTTGTCAGTTATAGTATATTATAACAATAACTTACATTTGTATATTACTGCTTGCTTAGAAATTCCATTATATAAGTTATCCAGTCTTCTATACATCATTCTTTCTAAGGTCCTTTCCACCTCTTACAGTCTGTGTTCATTTTCTAATATCCTAAATTCTAAATGTTTCCAGCTTTAAGGATCCCAGCTCTATGCTGATTCCAGCTGTTCTGTGTTCTATGTTCAAAATTTTACCCAGCTGTTAGCATTCTCTTTCACCTCACATATTCCTAGAGAGCTTTGTCTGATGTCTCTTTTGCCCTCCTTTACTACTTTTTATTAAAGGAATCTGTGCATGTCCTTATGACAGAACAAGTTACGTCAGAGTAGAGGTTGTTTTGATTTTGTCTTTGGATCCCTAATGCTTTGTTAAATTAAATTGCATGAACTTTGTCCTGACATTTAGACCCTCACATTTGTTCCAGCTCTAATCATCTATTAGTCAGAGATTCTGGATCTTGCTAAATATATATTAATGCATGCTTCCATATTCCATAACAAAATTAAGCTCATGCAGTTTCTTACCCATCCCTTATTGATGAATGAACAATCATCTAATATATGACAGATTCCTCCTCTTCCCCCTTTGCAGTATCCCTTCCATTCAGACAGATACATTCCCTTCAACCTCAAAAGCACAAATCTCAATAGCTGGAATAAACCTCAACACCTATCTAGTACAACCCACAACTTAAAGGAATCCTTACTAACACATACCTGCTAAATCCTCATTCAGTCTCTGCTTGAAGTGGGGGGGGGAGGGAAGAAGGGGGAACTTAAGCCTTTTCAAAGCAGTTCTTTCTGTTTTTGTATAGTTTTTGTTGTTAGCATTTTTTTTCTTGATCCCATGCCCAGATTTGCTTCTTTGCAATTTCCACCTATTGTAGACTCATATTGCTCACTGGTGAGCCTATGGGACTTTTCTCAGAATAATGTTTTTAAATGCATAAAATACATAGGTTTGTGAAGTAAATTCCCATTATTTCAATTGTATTGAAATAAACATATATTGTTTTCCCCTCCAAGGTCATGGACTCTTACATCTATCTACAGACTCCTTGTCTATGAAAGCCAGGTTAAGAAACCCAGCATTAGGGGAATGATAACCTCTGTGTTCCTAGGAGCTATGCCTCTCTTTATGTAGCCCAAGATTGCATTAACATTTTTGGCTCCTACATAGCACTTCTGACTTGTTTTGAGCTCCTACAATTCCCTTTCATACACAGCCTTCCACCAAAACTTGGCCACCATTCCTTGAACTTACCATATTCGTTCTATTCATACTTTTATGATGGGCTGGGCACTTGGTGCATTCAACAGAGATTTACTGTGTATCTAATAAGTACAAGGTCTTTTGCTAACATATTTAGTGATGTTAGTGCTGTAATTAGAGAATGATGTCAGAGATACTAGGGACAGGTAAAAATCCATTATGAGCAATTTTTTTATTGTTCAGACTGAAAGAGTATTAGATTTGATGTCAAAGGAGAAGGAAGGGATGATACTCTTTGCAAGTCAGTGAATAGTCTGATAACAATCTGGTTGTCTTTGGACATAGTCATTTGTTTTCTGAGTAATGATTAGACTATGATAATTCTCAAATTCCAGGAAGGATCTGAGTTCAATGTTCAGTTTAACAAACACTATGTGCCTATCATGTACCAGTTAATGGGTTTAGAATGGGGAATAAAAAGATGAAACATATGGCACAGCTCCTTCCCTCCAGAAATAGAGGATATCGTGGGGTCAAGCATGGGTGCGTGATCATTTTCATTTGAAGTAGATTATGATAGGGGAAAATGAGATACTCCCATGTAGGTCTTGAGGACAATTTAAGGATGAATAAAGGGAATAAGCATGGAAGGTTTTGGAGAGGAGATGACATTCATGCAAATCCTTGAAAGAAAAGAGGGATTTTGATTGACAGAGATGAGGAGGGAATGTTTCTCTAGCATAGGAATGACCTATATACATGACCACAGGGGGTAAATAGAATGCTAAGTTTTAAAAACAAGTAGCTATAGTAGTTCAATGTATCTACAATGTAATCTATGAAAAGGAGGAAATACGAGAAAAAGGTTAGAAAAGTAGGTTGTAGTCAGAATGTCCAGGCCATTGAATGCCAGACTAAGGAGATTAAATTTTATGTTAGAAGCAGTAGGGAATCATGGAAGTTTTTTAAGTAGAGTGGTGACATGGTAGGATCTGTGTATTAGGTAGATTATTTCAGCTATTGTAGGAAGAATGAATTGGAAAGGCTGTCCTAGGCTTTCTCTTCTCTCTCTACCACACTCTTTCTGTTGATGAACTGCCTCATCAGCTCCCATGGATTCAACTACCATTTTTACAGAGATGACTCTCCAAAATAAAAATTCAGCTCTGGTCTCTCCCCTAAACTCCAGTCCCTCATCCCTACCTGTCTATTAGTTATTTGATAGGCATTTCAAAATCAACATCTAAAAAAGAGAACTCATTGATTAGATCCCCAACCCATCCATTAAATAATTGCTAACTGTCTGCCCTGGCCCAAAGAATTCTGAGGCACAGGCTTTACACTATCATTCTATCTTTTGTCTCTATACTCCACACAGGTTGTATCTGCATTTCTGGAAAACTTGTTCTCCCTTCCTCTGCCACTTAGAATCCACAACTTCCTTCAGAGCTATCAGAGGTGGGGAACCTGAGGCCTCGAGGCCATATGTGACCTTCTAGGTCCTTGGGTGTGGCCTTTTAAATGAGTGTAAGGTTTACAGAACAAATCCTCTTATTAAGGAGATTTGTTCTATGACATTTGGATTCTGTCAAAGGGCTGCACTTGAGGACCCAGAGGGTCACATGTGGCCTGGAGGCCCACTCCCAGCTGAGCTCAAACTTCATCTCTTACACAAAACTTGCTTTGTACCTGTAGGATGTTGATGTTTTTATGACCACAATAAGCTTATCATGTACTTTCTCAGACTAAATATAATATCCTTGAGGGCAGGGATAATTTTACTTTTGTCTTTATATCTCTAGCTCCTGAAAAAGTATCTGGCATGTAGCAGGGGATTAAGAAATATTTGTTGATTGATTTTGTTTGAAAAAATGAAAAGTGGGAGTGGCTTCAGGAATGAAGACTAGTTGAGAAAATTTTATAATAGTCTAGGTCTGAACTGATGAAAGTCTAACCCCGAGTGGTAGAAAAGAGGCAAGATGAAAGAGGTAGAATCAACAGGTTGTGACAAATGAATCTACATAGGAGTTAAGGTGACAGAGGAGATACAATGATGACTTAGATTATGAATATGCATGACCAAGAAGATGGTGATTGGGATGGAAAGAGAGGGAAGACCGAGTAGACAGGCATTACAGGGAAGTTTATGAGTTCAGGTTGGAATGAGTTATATCTGAAATGCTGACAGGATTCCTGGTTGAAATATGTGACCAAGCAGCTAGAGATGCTGAAGCTTTGAGGAGACAGTGATTTGGGCTAGACTTATTGCTTCATTGGTATAGAAAATACCCAGTAAATTGATTCTTTCCACCAATGAAGGCCAGTATCTTCCTTACTACTTAGAATTTGTAAAAGCTGCCTAAGTCTCTGAGAGATTAAGTGATTAGCCCAAGGTCACAGAGCTAGTATATGTCAGAGAAAAGACTTGGAACTTAAGAATTCTTGTGTCTCCACTATGTCATAATGTCTCTTTATATAGGAGGGGAAATGAGGCTGTAGTTTATAGATATTGTAGTTACCTATGTAGAGATGAGAACTGAACCAAGTGGAACATATTAGATCAGGGGTTCTTAACCAGGGATCCACAAATCCCCAAGGGCTCCATGAAAAGACTTGGAGGAGGTATGTGTAAATTTTTATGGGAAAAATTACATCTTTATTTTCACTAACTTCTAAATTCAATTGTGAATTATCAAAAAAAATTGACATGGGGTCTGAGGGTTCAACAAAATGACACAGTGGTCCATAAAACAAAAAAAGGTCAATAACTCTTGCATTAGATCAAGGAAAGTCATGCTGGATATTTAAGAGGGGAGAGGGCTGGGACAGAGCCTTTTGGGACACCCAATATAGTGGGAAAGGAGGAAGAATATAAACCAGGGAATGAACTCTACAAAGAATACTCAGACAGACACGAAGGGAATAAGGAGAGACCAGTGCCATGGAATCCAAAGCAAGACAAAATTTCCATGAAATGGGAGGGGTTAATAGACTTAGATGTTTCCAAGAAGTCAAAATTCAAATTTAACAAACATTTATTGTTGTTGTTATTCTTTAGTTGCTTCTGTCATGTTTGAGACTTTGCTATTCCACTTGGAGTTTTCTTGGCAAAGATACTGGAGTAGTTTGATACTGGTAGAAAAGATTTTGATCCTTCTCCAGTTCATTTCAAAGATGAGGGACTGAGGCAAACAGGGTTAAGTGACTTGTCCAGAATCACAGCTAGAAAGTGATTGAGGTCAGATTTGAGCTCAGAAAGATGAGTCTCCTTGACTTGAGGTCCAGCACTGTATCCACTGCAGCACCGAGCTGCCCCAAAGTTTTATTAAGCATGTACTATGTACAAAGAAGGCACTATGCTAGACACTGGAAATTAAAAAATAAACACACACACACACACACACACACATACACAGAAAGGGGTTAGGATAGACTTTGAGTAGGATGTAGCACTTAAGTTTTATGTCGAAGGACGGTAGGGATTATAAGAGACGAAAGGAAGGAGAACATTCTAGGAATAATAATCACCTGTTCAAAGAAAAAAAGAGAGGAAAAATCATGTTAAGTTTGGGACAGTTTGGCTGGAATATAGAGTGAATGAATGTGAGTAATAAAAAATTCTGGGGCAGCTAGGTGGGGCAGTGGGTATAGTGCTAGGCTTATGGTAAGGAAGATCTGAGTTCAAATACAGTCTGAGACACTTGCTAGCTGTGTGATTCTGGTCAAATGACACAAGCCCTACTTACTTCAGTTCCTCACCTGTTAAATGGAGGCACACTAGAGAAGGAAATGGCCAACCATTCTAGTATCTTTGCTAAGAAAAGTCCATTAACAAAAATCCATGTGAAGGTATAGGGTCAGACACAAAATAACAATAATAAAAACTTCAGTCTATACAGGAAGGTGGGAGTCACGTTATGAGAAACTTCCAATGTCAAACTAGAAGGTCATATTTTTCCTATGGGCAATATGAAACCACTGAAGTATTTTTTGTTTTTTTTTTTTTTGTTTTCTTTTAAACATAGTAACAGCATGATCAGATATGCTTTAGGAATAGTTATTTGGAAGATATGTGGAAAATGGATTAGAGAGGAAATATGTTGTAAGGAGAGAGACCAAATAGGAGATTATTGCAGTAATTCAGGCAAAAGGTAACATGGTCCTAAACTAGGATGCTGGATATGTGAGTGAAATGTTGTTGGAAAAGGATCAATTAGATTTACTGTCTGTGTCATTTTTTTGTACTTTGTTTTTGAAGAAAGTATTATCACAGGATGATGCCTTGACTTGTGCATGAATTTGATTTAAGTGAGGAGGAATTGCACTAAGTCATTCACCTCAGTCTTTTTTCCTGAGTCATACAGTGGCAACACAAAAGTCAGGATGACTGGTGATGGCCCAGGACACAGTGGATGTCCTTGGCATCTTTGATGCCTGACTGAGCTCTAAGCACTCCACAGGGCCTGCTTCTGCCACTTTTATGGCTATTAGAACAAATTGTTCTCATCTACTTATTCCATTGACAGAAGTCTTCAAATGCTTGGGGTAGATACCCCACCTAAGTCACAAACAGGTTTGAGGCTTGCCAGTTACTCCCAATCTGGTTTGGCTCATCTGTTGAGACAGTTTACCAGGTTGTGACTACTGTACATGCTACAGTTTTTTACAGCCACATGTGTGAATTGAGTGCCAGGTGGACACCAAAGATGGATGAACATCCCTGAAAAAAGTTCAGCAAGGCCTGACACCAGAGGAGGTAGTCCTTCTTGAACACTCCATATACTTACACAATTGATTATGTATGGAGTGAAGAAAAGGAAATAATCAAGGACTACACTGAAGTTTGAGAACTCTTTAGTTGGAAAGATGGTAATTCTTTGACAGAAATAGGATAGTTTATCCCAAAGGATGATGGAAAGATGGAACAGTCATTGTGGGTGGGGTAAGATGGGGATTGTTGAGTATGATACCTTTCATGATTATTTAAGGAAACCCATAGAATCATGACAAAGTATATCTGTATAAATTAAGAGAGAGAAGGGAAGAGGTCCATTTTGAGAATTTCACATTTGAGATGCCAATGTGACACCCAAGTAGAGATGTCTAGCAGGTAGTTGGGCCTGAAGCTTAAAATACACTTGGGTACTTAGCGCAGTGCCTGGAATACAATATGTGCATAATATGCATGGTTTGACTTGGGTGTCATTTGAATAGAAATAGTAATTTAATCTTTAGGTGCTAATGAGATGACTGAAAAAAGAGTATTATAGTGACAGAAGAAAAGAGGGACCAAGACAGAGCTTTGTGGAAGGGAAGTTTTGGTAAATTTTTAACAACTGAATCTCTAAAAAAAAATACACATAAACACCACATTTTCAAGTTTAATTTGCACTAGCATTTTCCCATCACTTTCTTAAAAGCCTAGATGACTAATGATACAACTCATAAAATGATAGATCCATCTCTAATTTGTAGTGTTTGCTTATTTGTGAGGTATAAGTGATCACATTGAAATTTTAATAGTAGGTTCTTGAAAGCTTGATTGAGCTGACTTTAGTGTACCACTTTTTGCAGAATACTCAGAGTGTAGGACAGTGATGGTGATCTAGCAAGGAAAACATAGCAGGATGGTCACACAGGTGGAACCTTGAGAGAGATTTCTAGGGTCACTAAGAGGATAAGGAATGTACCCAGTTGCACACAGTCAGCGTGCGTCAGAAACAGGACTTTAACCCAAGTTAGGGTTGTTAGAAAACAATGGATATTCATGGTGAGGTGGCAGTGGTGGTAGTGGTGGTGATGGATAAGAATTAGACCTGTTTGCATCAATTTGGGGGTCATATGTATAAAGATTATGATTGAACATATTGGGATATGTAAGACCATCAAGTCAATAAGAGTATCAAAACAAAAGCTCATGGATGATAAAAATGTCTGAGATTGTGAGATGATCAATTAACACTATTGATAACTCCCAAATCTTGGACACTTTTATCATGCTGCTGAGGTCAAAAAGAGGAAAAGAACTTTAAAATGTCATCTTATTTAGCAATTGAAACATTTAGTGGACTTTGGAAAGAAAAGGTTTGGTTGAATGGACAAACTGGAAGACATATTACACAAGGTTTAGAAGTGAATGAGAGGAAAGGAATAGAAGTTAGGCTTGTATCTGCCCTTTTCTATGAGTTTGACTGTGAAAGGAACTGAGCAGAATGATAACTTGAAGGGATAGTTGGATCAAGTGAAGTAATTTTTTTAATGATGAGGAAGATCTGGGTAGATTTGTAGACAAATATAGACATTGAATAGGAAGAGACCGAAAATTAAAGAGAAAGAAAAGATAAACAAGAGGGAAAAGATGTGGGCTACAACAAGATCAAGGTCACTAGTCCTGTGATCCACTGCCTTTTGGAGAGAACCAAGTTTCTATCAGCACAAGTAGATGGAAAGAGTGTAAAGTTAAGAGATTTGGATAAAAGAACTCATGTGTGGGGTAAAATGGGATGAGAGGGAAATGGAATAGGAGACTGGAGGGAAAAGTTCAAATTCAAAAAGATCTGACAATTAAAGGGCCTCTGATGACCTTTTAAGGAACAGTTTAAGTAGAGTTCTCTGGCAGGGAAATGTGGGTGACAAGGAGTTGAGGAATGAAAGGTTGAGTCATTCATGTAGAACAGTATTTTAGCCTCAGATTTAAAAAAAATGTTTAATTTGTTTATTTTTAGTTTCAACATTCAATTCCACAAGATTTTGAGTTACAAATTTTCTCTTCATCTTTCTCCTACCCCTCATCCCAAAATAATGATTCTACTGAATACCCCTTCCCCCAATGTGCTCTCTCTTATATCCTTCCCAATCCCTATTGCCAGTCAATTACTTGACTTTTGAGCTCTTTGCCATGGTAGAATTCTGTTTCCAGAAAAGAAAGCTTTGTCCCAAATCACTGGGGCTTTTGCAAATGTTGTCAGAGGTCTGAGGAGGGCACCCTCTCTACAGACACCATACTGGCACACTGGCATTTCTTACCCCAGAACTACCACCCAAGAAAGTGACCCAGATCCAAGCAGGTCAAAGCAAGAGCAATTACCTTCTGAATCATCACTTGTTCCCCCTACAATCTGTAGTCCAGGAACTCCGGAGGCAGCACGTGGCAGACATTGCACCCACAGCTGCCGTGCCCCCACTACCTCTCACCCTGGGGGTAGGGGGCCAGACTGCACATTCCCTTTCCAACAGAGTTCCCAACTGACCTTTTACTTTGTTTTTGGTGTATATGGGTTGAGAAGTCTAGAAACCACCACAGCTGCTGCTGATTCACTATCCTGACGTCTGCCACTGTTGCCTCCCTGGGGCCAAAACCATGTGGCTCATATGAGACTGTACTTGGCTGCCAGTGTGCTGCAATGGACCCTTTCTCTTGGCCTGCCAGGTTGCCTTCAGCAGGAGATTTGTTTCTCTGTGTCACTTTGTGGGTACTGTAGCTCTAAAATTTGTTTAGAGTTATATAGGTATTTGAGGTGGTTGTCGAGGATAGTCAAGAAATTTCCTTCTTCTACTCCACCATCTTGGCTCCACCCCCATGTAGAACATTTTTAAAAGAAATTCAGTAATGAAAGGAAAGAGAGATAATAAAATAAATCAACAATTGTTTATTAAGTAGCCACTATGTACCAGGCAATATAACAGATACTGAGAATGCAAGGCCAAAGAATGAAACAAAGAGCTTGCATCACATCTCTGAATTCTGGGCATTTTTTTTTAATTTTTATTTTTTTTTACACACACATTCACATATGTATTCATATGACCACACACCCTTCTTCCATTATTTTCATAGTGAGAAAGATTTCATCAGTCACAGTTATTTTTTTTTCCATATAGGAATGTAAATATCAACTTTGATAAGTTCCTTTTGATTTCTTTTCCCTGATTACCTTCTCAGGCATCTCTTGCTTCTTGTGTCTGGATGTCAAATTTTCTATTCAGTTCTGGTTTTTTTCCTCAAGAATGCTTGAAAGTCCTCTATTCCACTGAATGACCATATTTTCCCCTGAAACAAAATACTCAGTTTTGCTGGGTAGGTGACCCTTGGGTTCATTCCCAGCTCTTTTGCCCTCTGGTATATCATATTCTATGCCCTTTAGTCCCTCAGTGTAGAAGCTGCCAGGTCCTGGGCTATTCTGATTGTGTTTCCACAATATTGAAATTGTTTCTTCCTGGCTGCTTGGAGTATTTTCTCCTTGATCTGGGGATTCTGGAACCTGGCTATAATATTCCTGGCAGTTTTCTTTTTGGGATCTTTTTCAGGAGGTGATCTGTGGATTCTTTCAACCTCTATTTTGCCCTCTGGATCTAAAACATCAGGGCGATTTTCCTTGAGAATTTCTTGAAGGTTGATTTCTAGGTTCTTTCTTTGATCATGGCTTTCAGGTAGTCCAATAATTTTTAAATTGTCTCTCCTGGATCTATTTTCCAGGTCAGTGGTTTTTCCCATGAGATAGTTCACATTGCCTTCTAATCTTTCGTTTGTTTGGATCTGCTTAACAGCATCTTGATTTCTCATAAAGTCATTAGCTTCCATTGCTCCAGTCTAACTCTGAAGGAATGAATCTCCTCAGTGAACTTTTGAGATTCTTTTTCCATCTGGCAAATTCGACTTTTTAAGGCATTCTTCTCCTCATTGCCCTTTTGGGCTTCCTTTGCCATTTGAGTTAGTCTATTTTTTAAGGTGTTGTTTTCCTCAGTCAGGCTGTTGACCCTCATTTCATATTTTTCCTGCATCCTTCTCATTTCTCTTCCCATTTTTTCCTCCACTTCTCTTATTTGATTTTTTTTTTAAGCAATTGGGGTTAAGTAACTTGCTCAAGGTTACACAGCTAGTCATTATTTATGTGTGGGTGCTCATTTTCTGAGGCCGGATTTGATCTCAGGTCATCCCAACTCTGAGGCCGGCACTCTTACTCACTGCGCCACCTAGCCACCCCTTTTAGGGCAATTGGGGTTAAGTAACTTGCCCAAGGTCACATGGCTAGGTTTTTGTTTGTGTGGGTTAAGTGTCTGAGGCCGGATCCGAACTCAGGTCCTTCTGACTCCAGGGTCGGCACTCTACTCCCTGCGCCACCTAGCCGCCCCTTCTTATTTGATTTTAAAGTCCTTCTTAAGGTCCTCTATGGCCTTCAACCTGCTCATGTTTTCCCCTGGGGCTTTTAGAGCAGGACTTCTGACCTCACGGTCCTCTTCCCCTATGCTTCGACCCTCTTTGCCCCCAAAGTAGGAGTCTAGGGTTGCATTTTTCTGTTTAATTTGTTTCCTTTGCCTTGGCATATTGCCACTTAATTACTTGACTTTTGGGCTTGTTGCCACAGTATGTCTTTGCCGCCAGATAGGGGAATTTTTGTCCTGAACATGTGGGGGGGCAACTTCCATTTCTGGCAAGCTGGAGACCCACCCACGACCTCCACCCCAGATCACAATCCAGATCCAGGGAGGTTAAAGAAAGAACGATTACCCCCCAAGACTGATCGCTGGATCTTCCTACAGTTCGCAGGCCAGGAGCTGGAGCTGCCTCTGAAAACTACAAAATGGTGTGTCTCCTCAGTGGCTTCTAGCCCCCAGGGGAGGAAGCTGACGCGCTCCCCAAATACTGGTCCCAAAGTCCATAGGACACTAACCTCTCACTTTGTCCTAGGCATGTCTATGTTGATAATTCTGGAATCACCACAGCTGCTGGTGTTCTGGGGTCTCTCCAGCCAGCTGCTGGCCCTGCCACCCTGGGGCTAAAACCGCAACTCAACTCAGGCAGAACTGTGTTCGGCTCCCCCTTGCTCTGCACACTGTGCTGCGCTGGTCTTTCCTGAAGGGCTGCTGGGTTGTCCTCAGCGGGAGGTTAGCTTCTCTGTGTCGTTCTGTGGGTGCTGGGGCTCCAGAAGTCCCCTTTTACATAGTTTGGAGGTAATCTGGGGGCAGAGTGGCTTGGACGCGCTGTTTCTACCAACTCTGGGCATTTTTACTGGCTCTCCTTGATACCAGGAATGCTCTCCCTCCTCATCTATGCTTTCTGACTTTCTTGGCCTCCTTTAAGCTCCAGCTAAAATCCCACCTACAGAAAGCCTTTCCAGTCCCTCCTAATTCTAATCTCTTTGGTCTCTTAATTATTTCTAGTTTTTTTCTTATTTATAGCTTTTTTATACTTGGTTTTTGGTTTTGTTTTGTTTTGTTTTTGCAGATTACCTCTTGCATTGAACCGTGATTTCCTCAAGAGCAGGAACTATATTTTATCTTGATTTGTATGCCCAGAACTTAGCATAGTGCCTAGAACACAGTAGATACATAATAAACATTTATTGACTGACTGATGGGATAGATCAATGCATATATATGTGCATACCACATAAACATAAAGTAAGTACATACAATTGAAGTTAAAACAAAGTGACTTAGGAGGCAGGACTTAGCAGTTAGGGGAATCAGGAAAGGTTTCATACAGAAAAATGGTGCTTCAGCTA
Organism: Gymnobelideus leadbeateri; assembly: GCA_011680675.1. NCBI lineage: Eukaryota > Metazoa > Chordata > Mammalia > Diprotodontia > Petauridae > Gymnobelideus > Gymnobelideus leadbeateri. Next base: position 101,048 of record WOXC01010186.1, read on the forward strand.
TATGTTAAATGAAGAGAAAGACTTTATTAGGCAGAGGTAAAGAGAGAATGCATTCCAAGCACATTGTGTGACCAGGTCAAAGGCACAGAGATGGGAAGTTAATGTTGCATGTGAGAGAGAGAGACAGAGACAGAGACAAAGAGACAAAGACAGAGACAGAGACAGACAGAGAGACAAAGAGAGAAAGGCAGAGAGAGACAGAGACAGAGACAGAGAGAGAAAGAGACAATTTGTAATGATGAAAAGGAACTAGAAATATAGATTGGAATAAGGCTGTATAGGACTTTACAAGCTGAACAGGAGTTTATATTTTATTGTTGAGGTGAAAGGAAGCCATTGGAGTTGTCTAAGTATGGAAACCACATGGTCAGATTATAGCCTGAAAGAGTGACAGGATAAAGGAAAGAATTACTTAAAGATAGGGGAGATATGATCATGCGCGGAAGCAGCTAGTATAGTGAGAGAAATTGAAAACTAGAAAGGGAATGATTAGGGCATAGAAAGTGAGACAGGATACTGAAGGACCTCAAGTTCATATCATATGAGGATGGATTCAAGCAATTAGGGATGTTTAGATCAGAAGAGTAAACTCAGTGACTCAATGTGGACATGCTAGCTTTTTCAAGTATGTGGAGGTCTGTCACCAAGGAAGAGAACTGACTTGTCCTGTTTTCCACTAGAGGGAAAAAGTAAGAGAAATCATTGGAAGTTATAAAAAAAAAAGGCACAGTTTGGTTTCAGTAAAGGAAACATTTCCTAATCATCATATCTTTACCATGGTGGAATATAATGCCTCAGAAGGAAGGAAGTTCCCCCTCATTGGAGGTTTTCATTACAAGTCTGGATCACCACTTCTCATAAATTACATTTACATAATTCTTTTTCAGGTATGGGTTGAACTAGATAACCTCTGGTTCCTTTTCAATTTTCTGTGACTTTGTGACAGAGTTTCAGTGAGTCAAAAACCTGGAGGACATTGGAGGAAATGGGATCAAAGGCACAAGTAGGAGGTTAAATATTAAAAAGTAGAAAGGTTACTTCATTGTGACTGAAGTAAAAAATGAGAAGATAGGTAAAAACATGGAGAAGTTTTAATATATAGAGAAGAGATGAGGAAACTTGTAATGGATGTATCTAGTCGCAGTAAAGTATGAGGTGAGTTCAAGCTACTGAAAGGGGAAGAGCATGAGGATAAAGCGGGAGCTTGAGAAGAGAATAGAAAGTTTGGAACCAGCTCTATGGATGGGTAGATGAGGAGTTAACCAGAGATGAGTAAAAGGTTTAATATTTTTACATGAAAGCTGAATTTCTTAGACTACTTGGATTTTGAATGGGCCCAGTAATTATTCTTTGATTTCCTCCAGCAGTATCCATCTTTTCATGAATAGGAACAGAGTGAGGTGATATAGGAATGAGGAAGAATTGGGAGAAACCAGTTAAATGACAAAGGATTAAAAGGTGCAAATAGTGCCTTATTCAAGCTAAGTCTGAGTTAAAGATGATGAGGTTCTTTTTTCTTATCTTCCAGTACCCCAGGTTCATAATCACAGAGTTATAGATTCTTTATTCTCTCCACACCTCACATAACTAATAAGTTGCCTAGTCTTATTGATCCTACCTTCATATTTCTTGGGGCTGACCTCTTCTTTCCTATCACCTTAACTCAGTCTTTCATCACCTCTTCCATTGATTATAGCAAAAGCTTTTTGTTTATTCTTCCTCAATCAAGTCTCTCTCAACTCTAGTCCACTACTCAATCAATTTCAGTGGTTTACCCTTACCTTGAGGAAAAATTATAAACACCCCTGTTTAACTTTGAAAGATCTACCCAACCGTGTCCCAACTTATCTTTCTAGCTTTCTGAATAATACTCTCCATCCTGTACTCCACAATCAAACCAAATTGTCTTGTTCTGTTTGTCTGTAATGGCAAGCAAAGAAGTGCTTAGCACCTTGTTTCAGCTACTTAAGTATTTAGCACCTTGTTTGAACTCCTTGTGATTTGAAGGTGGGAGGAACTTGATGATGCAAAAGGAAGAAAAATCACCATATATAAGGAGGAGCAGAAACTGAGACTGAGTAGAACTGAGAAAAACACTTGTGGTGTCCAGAACTCTGTTTGTCTTTTCTGTCCAAGTTGATTTATGTTTGTGATATTTTGTACAGAAGCCCTGGGTCCTTACTAAAAGCCCTGAAAGAAGATTTTCTTATTGTCTGTTTATAGAAATCCTGGAAGAGGGTTTCAGAGGTTCTGGGACTATGCCGATGATTTGTGTTGACTTCTCAGACCTTGTTTGTGGATCTGTGTTGATTTCTATGCTGATGATTTGTGTTGACTTCTCAGACCTTGTCTGTGGGTCTTTCTTGATTTCACAGGCAGATAGTGAATTGTTTTGGCTCTGTTAAGCTTTGTCTTTCCAGAAACAGAAACTGTAAAGGACTTGAGATGGACTGGACACTGTGAAGTTCAATATGTAATGGGAACTGGATGAGGAATTGGACAAGGAACTGAAAGAGGAGCTGGACAAGGAGCTGAGATCGACCTACCTGTGAATCCATATGACAGTTGGGTGAATTCAGGTAAGAGCTGGGACCATGGAAAAGGAACCATGAAGTTTGGGAACTGGACCTAAGCCAAGATGAAAAGATCTTTCCTTGGGTATTTAGTGCTGGATATTAAGATCCTGATTTACTGTGACCTATGGGTGGGAGAACTTCATACTTTGTAACTTGTATTCCTTAAGGAAGATTGAGTCAAGGATGATTGGCAGCTAGTCTCCAATCAAGAAAAAAGAAGACTTTCTGACTGATGAGATTAAGGCAATGTGACCTAGAGGTGGGAGACCTTTGTACTTTGTATCCCTTAAGGAGGACTAATCCTTGAGGATGATTGAGTCAAGGACTTACAGAATATCTTTTGTTTAAAACTATGTGGCTACTTTAGTGATAAATTATGTTATATCATCGTGAATGCTGTACTTTGCTTTCTATGAATGTTCTGCTTTAGTTTACTGCTGAATAAATAGAGTTCACTATACTATGTGATCAGAACCTTGAAGCTATTAATAGCAGCAGTTCTCTGGAAAGCTACTTGTACTTGGCTTTACACTGCCTCAAACAGGACACAATATTTCCTATAACTATGCCTTTGATCTGTGTCTTCTCTAGGCCTGGAATATACTCCCTCCTTACTTCTGCCTTAGAATCCCTTTCTTCCTTTAAGATACAGTAGAAGCACCAAATTCTCCAGGAAGCCTTTCCTGATTCCCCAGCTCATTTCGTGTTCCTTCTATTTCAAACTACCTTAAATTTAATTACTTTGTATTTATTCATTTTACATTTGTGCTCTCTATATTTATATATTCATTTATCTTGTTCATCACAATATAAGTTATTTGAGATTAAGGATCATATCATTTTTGCACTTGTGTCTTCACCACATAGTATAGTGCCTGACACATAATAGGTGCTTATTATTCTTGGTTGATTAATTGAGGGAACTGAAGCCAGCATAGGGATAATGAACTTGGAGAGCAGGGAAGAATGAATGAACTAAAATACAAATATTGGATTTAGGAAAAATTAGATACTGAGAATTGAAGGACAGGGTGTAATGATCACAGAGGGTAATTTTAGACTCAAAGATCATTAAGACAGAATAGTTAGTGTGGTTGTGAGGTCTAACTTATGACTAGGACTCTGTGTAGATAAAATAGAGTGGAAATGAACCCAGGTCATAGCGCTTGGGGAAATCAATGCAAAGGGAAATTAAATTGAATAATAACAGCTCCCAAATAAGGATTTGAAATGTCAGACAATGCAGGAAGTAACATATATAGGACTTGGGGAAACAAATATCTTTAGTAGAAGGAGGAGGTAGAGGAGGAGAGGAGGAGAAACACACAATATCATGATGATTATGATGATGATGGAATTAGCAAAATATAGGCTGATGAGCTTGACATTACTAACAAAATTCTAGAATATGACATTAAGTAGATTTGAGCAAAGAATTTTATAACTTTTGGAATAATATGGATTTGAAGATGGTATTATTTGATTAATGCAGGAATGGTTGAACTGTCAAATTTAAACTGTAGTCACAAATGATAATATATCAATTTGGAAGAGTGGAAGACCAAAAGGAACTATGTCCTTGTGTGTATGTGACTGTATGTGTTTTTGTGTGCATTTAATTTTTATCAATGACTAGGAAACACTCATAGATGGTGTCTTCATCAAATTCTATAATGACACAAAGCTAGATGTTATAGTCAAAGTAATAAATGATAGACTCAGGATCCAATAAGATCTTGAAAGCCTAGTCTAGAGGTGGGGAACCTGTGGCCTTCTAGGTCCTTGGGTATGGCCTTTTGACTGAGTCCAAGTTTTACAGAACAAATCCTTTTATTCAGGGGATTTGTTCTGTGAAGTTTGAATTCAGTCGAAGGGCTGCACTTCAGAACCTAGAGGGTTACATGAGTCCTTGAGGCTACAGGTTCCCCACCTCTGGCATAGTCTATTGGGTTGAATCTAATCCAAAGAAATTTAATAGGAATTAATCAAAGTCTTAGACATGGTTTAAAAAATATTTTCAGCAGACTTCAAGAGACTGAATCACTGGCAGCTGTGGTGGTTTAGAGATTTCTCAACCCATAAATGCCAAAAAGAAAGTAAAAGGTCAGTAGGGAACTCTGTTAAAATGTTATGGGAATGGGAATTTAAGAGCTTCCCTGCCCCTAGGCCCTTTGATAGACTTAAGTGCACCTAGAGCCTGTGGTGGGAGGTTTGGGTTTTGGGAATGCTTTTTGGTTGGGCAGTGGGTCAGGAGGGTTTTTACATCCTCTGAGCCAGGAGAAGGCTTTATAAACCCCAATGTGAGGCTTTGCTTTGGGGCTCACTTTGAAAAGTGTTGTGTGATTTGACTGGATGAGACTCTGGGCAGCTATTGAGCTCCCTGGCTTTGAACTCGGTATGGATGTAATGATCAGACAGTTGGAGGCCTGTCTGCTGAAATGTTTCTCTGTCTCCTTGTAACTTCTGCTTATAACCTGTCTGTATACTCTGAAGTTCAGGGTGCTGACTTTTTCCCCTGAACTAGATAAATGATATGTTTGATTGATTAAAGCAAGATTGTCAACCCATTTTGAGTTGCTTTCCTTTAGAAAAGCAGATCTAAGAACCTGTGTTGGAAGCCACCCTGGGTATGCTGGGGTGCTTGCTGCTACATGGAACTGGGTGAGAGAAGAACAAGGTCTAGTGCCTGCCCCCAGGGAAGTAGCAAAGGTGGTGGTAGTGACCTGGCTCCAAAAGAAAACTGTTACAATGGCGGGTAAGAGAAGGAGGGTGAAAGGGAATAAGTCAACTTTCATTGAATTTGGCTTAAGGAAGGGATAACATTCACATTCAGTTGGGTATCTTACCTTACAGGAAAGTAGTGGGGAAGGAGATAAGAGGGGGAATGGTACAGTGCACGGTGGATTGGGGGGAAGGGGAGTTAGAAGCAAAAACTTTTGAAAAGGGACAGGGTCAAAGGAGAAATAGAATAAGTGGGGAGTGGGATAGGATGGAGGGAAATATAGTTAGTCTTTCACAATATAACTACTATGGAAATATTTTGTGTAACTACACATGTACAAACTATATTCAATTGAATTATCTTCCCAGGGGAGGTGAGTGAGGAGGGAAGAAGGGAAAGAATCTGGAAATCAAAGTTTAAAAAAATATTTTAAAAATTGTGTTTTTTTTATATGCAACTGGGAAATAAGATATACAGGCACTGGGGTATAGAAATCCATGTTGCCCTACTAGAAAGTTAGGGGGGATGGGGAAGGATAAGAAAGAACAGATTGGGGGAAGGGGTTTTCAGTAGGCTCACTATCTTGGGGTGGGGAATAGGGGAAAGATGGGGAGCAAATTTGTAGCTCAAAATCTTGTGGAAATAAATGTTGCAAACTAAAAATAAATAAATAAATTGGAAAAAGGAATCAGAAATGAGTGTCTATACATACAGACTAATGTTTTAAAATATGTAACTTGGGTGGAATTTTTAAATGTAGATAGAATTCAGTAAAGCATTCACTAACAAAAATTGTGTTTTTACATGCAACTGGAAAATAGGATATATAAGCAATGGGGTATTGAAATGTTGTCCTAGCTCAAAATCTTGTGGAAATGAATGTTGAAACCTAAAAATACATTTAAAACATTTTTCACTAGTACAAGGTGACTACACATACATTTGTCTGAAAAATAGCTCAAATTTTTAGGAGACTATAAGCTTAATTTTGGTCAGTGGATACCTGGATCACTTCACTATAGAATTCTTTCTATTTTTATAGAATTTTAGAATAAGAAGTGGCCATTTTGTCCAACCTAGACCTTAACAAAAATGCAGCCAATAATGTTAACAGCACTGGGCAGAATTAAGGACATATATCTTCCAGGAAAAAGGTAATAATTCTATTGTAATATACACTTGTCAGGTCAAATCTCAAGGAACATTTAGTACTGGATACCACTTTTAAGAAAGTACATTGATAAGCTAAGGAGCACCAGAATAGGGCAATCGGGTTGGTGAGGAGCCTTGAATTATTCCTACATAAGGATTGCTTGGAAGAACTACAGATATTTAACATATAGATTAGAAGATTAAGGGTGGGGTCCAAGTTATGACAGCTATCTTTAAGTATTCAGGAGGTCTGAAAGAGAGACTAGACTTGTTCTATCTGGTCTTGGAGCATTAGGTTGAAAATGCAAACTCAGATATAGGCTTAATGTAAAAGAAATTTTCCTCAAATTTAGAACTATCCAAAAGTGGAATAGGTTTTTCTCAGGAGAGTGTTCATTTTTACCTTTGTGCAAGCCATAAATAAAGACAATATGATCATTTGTTGGGTATATTGTAGAGGGCATTTTTGTTCTTCTAGGTTAAGCTACATGGTCCCTACAGCCTTTTCTAACAATAGAATTCTATAAAAATTGAAGAAAGTATCTCATATTAATCTCTGGAGATGTGTTCTTGTGCAGGACCACTATTTAACATTCTTGTCTGTACTTTAAATAAAGAAAAATAAAACATGGCATGTGTATGAAATTTACAGATGATGCAAAGTTGAGAAGGATAACTAAAACAACGTGTGACAGAATTAGGCTTCAAAAATATCTTGACAAGATGCAACATTAGGTTGAATCAAGTAAGATGAAATTTCAGAGTGATAAATTTTGAGTCTTAACTGTCAATTCAAAAATCAACTTCATACATACAAGATGGAGGAGGCATAACTAGATGCTTATTTGTCTGCAGAAAGAAGGGGAGGGCAATGAGTAAGAGTGAATGATAGCCAGTGCATATATTGATATTCAAAAAATTTAAGTAAAGAGAGTGCCCAGTATTTTGGTTGGACTTCCAAGGAATATTTATGGGAGGACATGACAAGAGTGGAATATAAGAAGTGGGGAACTGATCATAGTTCATTCTCTAGGAAGTAGTATTGTCTTACATTTTCTGGTTTCCTTAGAAACTCTATTCAAATCATACCTTCTTCAGGAGACTCCTTAACACATACACAGTACATTTCTTCAGAAATTATCTTCCACCTATTCTGTATATATTTCATAGGGTTGTATGGGTGTTGATGAGGAATAGCAGCATTTTCAGGGGTACTCATCTACCTCTGGTGCCCACCCCATTAACCCAACTTTTATCTGTGGTTCCAAGAAGCCGTAGCATGCACAGGAGTAAACTGTCTGAGCAGACAGCCAACAAGCCTCAGAAGTGTCAGTGAGTTAGGGTGATGTCCACTCAAGTGTGTGAAGACTTCCGCCGGTGGAATGGGCAAATGAGAACCATTTGTTGCAATGACCATGAAGACAGCTAAAGCAAGTATTATGGAGCACTTAGAGCTTGGCCAGGCATTAAAGATACTAAGGCCATCCACTGTATCTTGGGCCAGCATGCCTTTTGTCCTGCCACTGGACTTCAATGATTCAGGAAGAGAAAGTAAAGATGGCAACTTTAGGAAATTCTGATTCACTCAAATCCAATTCATGGGTAAGTCATGATATCACCCTATGATGTCATTGGTCCTCTTTGAAAACAAAGAACAAACAACAATATCTTATGTGTACATAGTTATTTACATATTGTGACCTCATTAGAATATGAGCTTCTTGAGGACAGGGAGAGTGTTTTTGCCTTTCTTTGTATCTCTTGCACTTAGCACAGTGCCTAGCACATAAGTAAACTTTATAAATGGTCTGTTGACTGACTGATTACTTTGTGATAAAAAAATTCATAGAACCAAAGAACTAACTGAGCAAAAAAAGTAAAGTTACTTGCCAGAGAGCACACTTCTATTAATAAAAACAGTAGTACTCAACTGGAGGCCAGGTTTTCTGACTTCAAGGTCAGTACCATTTCTACTACAATACAATAGATATCCTGGAAGAACTTTAAGTTTGTTGGTGGGTAGAAGGTGCTAGAGGAAAATAAGAATTAGGTACCTAGACAAGTAATTACAAAGCTAGACTATGGCAAATATGTATGAGAAACATCAGGAAAAAATGCTATGAAAGGTTTAGGAAAGGAGGGAACAAATTAGAGAAATTCACTAATTTATTTTTGTTGTTATTATATTTGCTTGTTTTCCTAACATGAAATAAGAGCTCTTCTTGAGTGTTGGAAAGTTAAGAATGGATGAGTTGGACTGGGCCTCTCTTTGAATCATTACAAGGGAAACAATTTTGAGGTGTAGAAAGGGGGGAAGAATCCAAGAGGGGAAGAATCCTGAGAACTTGGGTAGGCCCTTGTGGCAATTCATTAATGCTCTGTTTGTTTACAATGTGCCCGTTTTTGAACCTATGGGGATTTCTCCTGGCAAATAATGACATCCCTCCTCCCACAGAAACACATGCTTATATAATGCCATTGACAGCTTCTTGGCTGAGATGCTCCTACAGTCCTAGTTGTGGGTGTTATGGGTGGCCTCTAAAGGGCTCTGTTTTCTACTGAAACAGTTCAGCACCCCCACAGTCCAATGACTTTGTGACATTGTTAAATAGTATCAAGGATCTGAAGAAGTCTAGGAATGAGTAGTAGAAAAATGTCTTTGTTTAAGATTAGCAAATATCACAAAATACCTAGCATATAAAAGAAGGGGCTAATATTTTGTTCCTCAACTGTGAATGTGAAAATAAGCATGTTACAATGCAAATAGTAGCTTGCTGTCTATTTTATTTCAGCAAAAACAAATGGGAAATATGGTCTAGGATTTGTATTCTAATGCATTTCAAAGTTTAAAAAATATTTACACTACATGTAAGGCACCGTGCTAGGAACTGAGAATATGATGAGTGATGAAGTGAGAGAATAGAGTGTATCATATCGAGGGTGCAAGTGGAGGGCTTGGCCTCCATAAGAAGGGTCACTAGAAAACACTAGACAGGGACTCAGAAGATTTTTTTTCAATTGTGGCTCTATTTCTCTCCACTTTGTGATTTTATATAAATGACTTGATCTCCTGTCCTTGATGAACATCCATGTATAAAATAAAGAATCATAATACCTGTACTACCTCTCTTATAAGGTCCCTGTGAGAATAAAATTAGATATAGAGAATATAATAGTCATTGTCACTACTGCTACTGCTGCTGCTGCTGCTGCTGCTGCTACTACTACTACTACTACTACTACTACTACTACTACTACCACCACCACCACCACCACTACTACTATTCCTTCCAAACATTTGCATAGTGCCTGCCTATAATGGGTCAGTTGCAATGTGAAGTGTCTCACTGGATCCTCACAGGCCTGGGATGTAGGTGCTATTTTTATCTCCATTTTATAGTTTAGGGATGCAAACAGAGGTTAAGTGTTTTGCCCAAGCTCACAGCTAGAATCTGAGGCAGGATTTGAAGGTTAGGCAAGCATCTAATTAATATTAACAAAAGTACTAAATTGAATCTATGATACAAACAGGAGGAAGGTGGAAAATTGGTAGAAGTTTGCAAATAATTTCCAATATCCCAACTAGCTCTTTCTTGACTCCAAGCCCAATGCTCCAAACAACCTGTCCTGCACTGACTAGATATTCAGATAGATAGATAGATAGATGGATAGATTTATATATATATATATATATATATATATATAAGCATATATGTGTATATATAAATACATGTGTATATGTGTATTCAAGAGAAGCAATACATGGCATTCTCATGGATAGAGGGCCTGCTCCACTATCACAAAGTCATAAAGACCTGTCTTCAGTTCCCTCTGTTGACACATACTGTGTGACTCTGGTCAAGTCATTTAAACCCTCACTAAACTGTGCAACTCTCCAAAACTATAAGGTGCAGAGCTGGTACCCATCTATAATGGTAGAAGTTTCTGCAATAAGAAGTTTCTTCCCTGGAAAATCATTATACTGATGAAATCATAAGTCACAGGTTATTTTGTAAAACTTAGAGTATTATATTGATGTCAGCTTTTACAATTATCAGCAACAGGTTTGGAACGCAAAGTAATATATATATATATATATATATATATATATATATATATATATATATTATTTCTGTATATTTAGAATGTTTCAGAAACTTCTGAAAAGGCTATGTTATAGAATGGATAATGGGTTATCTATAGATTGTTCAAACTAAAAAGAATCTTGGAGGTTATCTAATTAGTATGATATAGTAGAAAGAAAGCTAGATATGAAGTAAAAAGGTCTGGGTTAGACTCTTGTATCTGCTGTTTATTAAATCTGTAACTTTGGGTAATTTTTTTCATCTTTTCAGACTTTAGTTATCTCATCTCAAAATTAAGGATGACAATATTCACAGTTAATATATTAAAAACTCACCTAGTTGTCATGAGGGTGAAATGGGATAACAGATACAAAGTATTTTATAACTCACTATCAATATAATTACTGTTGTGTTATGGTATTATTATTATACTGGGGAAATTGAAACCCAGAGGAATTAATTGACCTTCCCAAGATCACACGGTTTGTTGATGAAAGATCTGGTTATAAAACCCAAGCCTAGCCTTTATAAGTCTCTTTTTTTCATATATAAAACAAGGGGGTTAGAGTTAATAACTCCTAGTGTCCTATTCAGTTCTAAATTCTATCTTATATTTTATATTGCTGAGTCCTATTCCAGATCTCTATCCAGTCCATCATGTTTTTTTAATGTCTAGTTTCCCCAATGTTCCTGAACTCTATAAAATAAGGTGTAGCATTTGCCATTATTTTTATTTTATTTTTAACGATGTCCCTAGATTTGTTTTGAGCATGTGCATGTATACTAGCTCAAAGTTGAGCACATGGAAATAGAAATGAGAAGTCAATGTGAATGAGCAAATTTGATAGATGGATTGCTCATTCTGAGAAAGAAGATTGTTGATTACTTTGTGGATTTAATGGTGTTTTAAAATCTGCATTAGCATATGCTGATACATTGGGTGTAAATCTGGGAAACCCGAAGATGAAATCCATTATTACTACAATGTCAGATGGTCAAACCAAGGAAACTCTGGATCAGGATTTCTAGCAGTCTTGAAGGGTCAGACACAACCAGAAACATGAACATAGGATTGAGGCCGAGGATCAGTTTACCTTATGATCAAAATGCAGTGACATGATTGTGATATTACATGGAGTCCAGGACACGAAGACAGTACATAGGATAAAATTTAGGTAAACATCTGAGTAACATTAACCAAAGTACCAAATTGAGTCTATGATATAAGCAGGACAAAGGTGGAAAATTGGTGGAAGCTTCCAAAGGTAGAAAGATATTCACAAAGAATGAAACCTCCCCAAAAGTATTCATGACTTGGGGCAGCTAGGTGGTGCAGTAAATAGAGCACCAGCCCTGGATTTAGGAGGACCTGAGTTCAAATCTAGCCTCAGACACTTCACACACACACACACACACACACACACACACACACACAAATTAGCCATGTGACCTTGGGCAAGTCACTTAACCCCAATTGCCTATCTTCCCCTCTCAAAAAGAAAAGAAAAGTGTTTATGACTCAATAAGGAAAATAAACTGATTTAGAGCTAAGGAACTCTTGCGCAGGTGGAGGTAAAGTCTGTGGCGCCAATTAGAGATCCAATGATTGAGGATTTCAAATCCAGCCTCAGATATTTACTAGTTTGTGACCCTAGACAATTCATTTAACTGCTTTCTTCTCTCAGTTCCCTTTGTTGTAAAACTCGATAATATTAACACCTACCTTCCAGGGTTGTTATGAGGATCAAATGAGATAATATTTTAAAACACATAGTATAGTGCCTGACATAGAGGAAGTGATCAAGAAATGCCTATTTTGTTGTTGGTATTTTTCTTTTTCTTTTTTTAGGAGACTAGGAAACAAGAAAGGAAGACATTTACTCTTAGAGGTATGATTTAAGTTACCATTATGGTATAATAGAAATAGTACTGAATTTGGAGTTAGAGGACTTAGTCCTGTGATATATTTATAGTAAGCCACTTACCCTTTCTAGGATTAAAATTCTTTAACTATAAATAAAACAATCTGATATCTAAGGTGTCTTCTAGTTCTAAATTCCAATAACCTGTGAGCCTAATGGCTGGGACCTAGTTTCCAAGGAACTGGGATATTAAGATCAGAAAAATAACAGTGGTAAGAATGATTTGATGCAGATCCATCAAGCAACTGCCATAAGATTTCTTAAATCTTCCCTCACTGGGACAAGACTAGTTCATATTTGTAATAGGGTCAAATATGCAGGAAGTAGTTCAGAAGGCTTCTCTGCCTGAGCTCAAGAGATAGCATACAAGAAATGCATAGGAAATGACACAGAAACTCTAAGCAGGACACAGGATCACGGAGGTGGAAGGAGCCATTTAATCACCTGTGACAACTACAAACCGAGGTCCTGGAGTGAAGAAGTGATGGGTTATTGTTATATGATTAAGGACAAAGTTCAAACTACAACAAAAATCCCCTGAATACAAGGATCTTTCCACTGATACTTACTGAAGTAAGGAAAGTATATGAGAATTAGAATCCTTTCTTGAAAACTAAAACTATTTCCTGAGCAAGGATTTAGGCTTCTGCTTTGTGATCTTCGGAAAAGCCTAAACTTTCAACTCTTTCCCTAAAGATGTAAGGTGTTTCATATTACTGCATGACACCCTAGAGATTATTTTATTTAATAGATAAGGAAAAGGGGGTCCAATAAGATTAAGCATATTTATTATTCATGATCACACTCACAGTGAGAAGTGAAGTGGGGCTATATTTGATGTCTTCTGACACCAAATCTACTGTGTGTGTGTGTGTGTGTGTGTGTGTGTGTGTGTGTGTGTTTCCCAATGCCACAAATGTTCCCAGATGATGTCTTTTGGTGATATCACCTAAGATCTGACCAACCCAAATATGACCCATTCTACTGAGGAAAAAAATGTGCAGCCTAACCTCCTTGAGAGTAGGGACTGTTTCATTTGCCTGTATGTCCTTAGTATGTATTTTTACATGCAGAACTTGAAATCATTAGGCCACACAACTTTTTAAATCAAATGTTCTGGGATCCTATTTAGCACCACAAACAGCACACACCACTATTTCACAGAATTTCCAACTCCCAAAATTGGGACAGAAGAAATTTTCTAAATAAAAATCACCTCTACAATATCTCTGAGAAGTGGTTATCCAACAACCAAAAGAAGACCACTAGCGATGGGTAACTCACTACCTCCTACTGTACTTTTGGACTTCTCTACTTGCTATTATTACTATTTTTTTAATAAATGGAAATCAGACTCTCTTCCACTATCATATATCACCTGCATTATTTCCTCCTTGGGAAAAAGCATAAAATGACTAAAATCCTTTCCATAAAACTTCCCTTCAAATAATTGGAAACCATAATAACCCCACCCCATCCTAATCTTTTCTTCTTTAGGCTAAGCATCCTTACTATTGGAAATGATCCTTGGTTTTCAGCCCTCTCACCATCCCGACTGCAAACTCCTGGTTGTGCTCCAGTTTGCCAATGTCTTTCCTAAATTCAGTGTCCAGAACTGAGGACATCACTTAAAATATAGTCTGAATGTACCTGTTATTGTATGACATTCATTCCACTTCCCATCCCGATAGTCCTCCTCTGGCCATATTCCAACTTCCCAATTGTTCAGTACATCTCTAAAATATGGTTTCAAGATCCAAATAAAATACTGCAGATTTGATCTGACCAGGGAAGAGTACAGTGGGACTATGACCCTTCTCATTCTGAACACTGCCTCTCTTAATACAGCCTGAGATCATTGCTTTATGCTTCAACCTCTTGTCATGCTTGGGTCACTTTCCACATCCTCCCATGTGAGACATACATGCAATTCTCTGATCAAAGATGAGTAGAAGCAATGGGACCTGGCCTGAGGGTAACATAGCCAGGAAGATGAGATAGAGAATAATAGCAGGGGTAATGCTATAGTTTAATTTCCCTGCTATTTCCTCTTCAGAGTCAAACATTAAGAACTGCTGCAGGGACAGTAAAACAGGTCTCTTTGCCCATTCTCTATCTCTCTTTAATGTAAGCAGAGACTTAAATACGATTGAGTTAATCTTTGAAGAAAACAGAAAGTACTGTAACAATAAAGGCCGTAACATGGTTACAAATGAGAGCTACTGCTCCCCTCTGCATTCTAAATTCTAGGGATAATTCTGCAGAGCTTCATTACCAGAGTATAATTGTGTTATAGAACTCTAAATCACCCTGGTACACTTAACTGGCAATAACATTAAGATAGCGCAGATATTCATTTTAATTAAAACATAGCCTCAAACTATTTCCTTGTGTTAAGAGGCAAAACTTTCTCTTTTTTTTTTAAAGCAGAAACTTTCATTTGCTTGTACACCCAGGGCCAGTAAAGGATCTTAGATTTAAACACAATAAGGAAATTGTACTTTACAAATCCTGATCGGTTAAAGCTTTACTGAGGAATCTGAACAAATGGAAGCCGAGTCCCATTCATTGTCCCTTCTTGAGTTTTGAGGTTCTGTTTACAGTGGATAATTCTCCAAGAATCACAGACTCTCCAATCTGGAAGGGGCCTCAGAGGGCAACTAGTCAAATCCATAACTCCATAGGAATTCATCTAATAGCACCTTTTCGAAGTGGTGTCAAGCTGTGTTTGTAGATCTATAGGGTTTGGGAACTCAATATCTCTTGAGGTAGCCTGCTCTGGTTTTGAGTTTTTGTAAGTCTTAGGACATTATTTTTCTTGCATTCATCTAGATCCACCTCACTGAGATCTTTATACAGTTCTCCTAGTTCTTCCCTCAGAAGCCACAAGAACATCCAGCTTTCATGTGACAACCCTCAAATCATGACTGATTCCAAGTCAGCTCCTTCACAAAACATCATTCATTCAGGCGCTCATTAAACCTGTAAGTTATCAGTGTATCCAAAGTCCTAAAAAATGAGAAAGATTTAGAGATAAAGTCATGGTGTCTTCACTCATGGTATTTACAGTAGTTTCCACTTGACTAGTTTGTCAATTTTGTAAATAAATACCAAAGTTTTACAAGATAAAAGCCATAGAATAATAAATGTAATTGTCCACCTGACCTTCACCTTTTAAAAAATGTCTTTATAATTAAAGGATAAAATTCAACTCCTTAGTCTAGGGTACAAAATATCTCAATCCTTTCTTTCCAAACATTCCTCTTACTACGATGATAAATAGATCCATGTTCTAACTCTGACTTACTGAATAATTGTCTCACATAAAAACCCTAAATACTTTTACTTCTATACTTCTGCTTACTACATTCCCCTACCTGGAATGCCACCTTCCTTTTTAACATATTCAAATCCTAAACATGACATAAGACTCAGCTCCAGATCAAGTTCCTATGAATCATTGGCAGAAAATGGTCTCATCACTGAGCATAAAGGGAAATAAATGAATAACCACTTATTAAATACGTATTTTGTGATAGGCACTGTGCTAAGCTCTTTAAAATACTAACTCATTTGATCCTGATGTGAAGTACATATAATTATTATCCCCACAGTTGAGGAAACAGGTTTAGTGACTTGTCCAGCTAGTAATTGTGAGAGACTAGATTTGATCTTAGGCCTTCCTGAGTTCAGGTCCAGCATTCTATCCTCTCTGCAACTTAGCTGCCTTAATAACCAACACTGACCATTAATTAGGCCTCTAGGGCAAAATATTGCTCATTGTATGGATCTTTTGATATCTTCCTTGGAACCTAAGAATGGCCCCAGATTACCTTCCACAGGGAATCTCTATAAATCTACTATTAATCAAAGAAGTAGCATGTTGTAGTTTAAAGAGTATTGGAAACGGAATTCAAGTTCTTATTTTACTTCTATTAAGATTTCTTCAAATCTCATTTTTATTTGTAAAACAGGAGGGTTATATTACATGAACTCTAATGTCCTTCCAATCCTATCAGTCTACATACCAATATTCTTAGGGATCCCTTTCAGTAATAAAATCTGATGTTCTGTACTCTAACATTCTCTTCTAAGGAGCTAATATTTTGGAATTCTAAGGAATCCTTATGTAATAGGATATTTCAGTTGAGCATGTTTTTATAAAACCTGGAAGCCCACCCACCCACCCATATTTCTATTTGAATGCACTTTCTAAAAGTACTAATAGCATTTGTAAATCTTAAAACTGAGAAAAAGGTCCTTGCAGCATTTCCATACCCAGACTGAGGATGCCTTGAAATGAGAACAGACAAAGTTACAATGCCTCCAGGCTTCCAGTTAAAGATTTCAAATATTTCTAATTTCTCCAATTTAACTTCATTTAAATTTTACTGAGAGGTAATTGCACTGAATTAATATAGTTACAATTATGCTGAAATCAATCCATTAACATCTTGAAAAATCCTATTAATCTGGCAGAAATGTTATGGATAAAAAACAGAAATATACAGTCTATTTAGAGCTCAGATTAACATAATAAGAATTCTACAGATAATTTCTTTAGCATTTACATAACTTAAAACCAGGGGCCATTTCTTAAATTTTTATGTCACCTGTAGCTGTGAGTTTTCCAATAACTCTGAGCTCATATGAACCAGATCTGATCCTAGGACTGTCACCCAAAATGTGGCAGCTTTACTTTGCTTTATTATCATTTTCCCCAATTTTATTCCTAGGAAATCTTCAAAATATAATTTAGCGTGTTTCTAGGTTTCCTCTAAAAATTGATAACAGTGTCCTCAACAATGACATTCTTTGTAAAATATGGGTATTGAGTATGGGGAAGCCTTTATTTGATGCATCAAAGAAAATACATAAGTGTAAAGGACTCATAGGAGCCCATGAACACATAAAGCCCTCAAAATGTTCATTAGATCTCTGGAAGGAAGACAGACAAAGTGTCTTTGGGGAGTACTGTATAAGCACTGTCCATTAACCCCGAATATACATTGCTCAAGCAACATGGAACAATAGTAGGGAAAAGTTAGCAAAGTCTAGATCTCCTACTTCCCCCTACACACACACACACACACACACACACACACACACACACACACACACACACACACACACCACTGATGTTTGTGTAGTTTTCTAAGACACATTGGTGGTTTTCTTCCTTATCCAAGGAACATATTGATAAGGAAATATCATTAAAGAAATTTTATTCTCATGTTCCTTGATCTCTCTGCAGCCTTTGACACTGTTGCTAACTCTCTCCTTCTTGATCCTATCTTTTCTCTATGTTATTGGGATGCCATTCTATACTGGTTCTTCTACCTATCTGCCGATTCCTTTTCTGTCTCCTTTGTTGCATCATCTTCTAGGTTTTGTTTTCTAACTATAGGCCTCTGGGTTCTACCCTGGGACCTTTTCACTTCCTCCTCTATACTACTTCACTTAATGACCTCATTAACTCCCATGGGCTTAATTATCATCTCCATGCTGATGATTCTTAAATCTACCTCTCCTGCCCCATAATCTCTGCTGATCTCTAAGTTAGCATCTCCACTGCCTATCAGTCATCTCAAATGATGTCCAGTAACCCTTCTAAACTCAGTATGTTTGAAACAGAATTCATAATCTTTTCCCCAAACCCTCCTACCCTTCTAACTTCCTTATTCCTGTAGAGACCCTTGTACTTTCCCTATTACTGTAGAAGACTCTTGGTCTCAGAGACTCATAACCTAGGCATCATCCTGGATTCGCCATTATCTATCACCCTTCATATCCAATCTATTGCCAAATACTGCCGATTTCCCTTTTGCAAAACCTCTTGAATATATCCCCTTTTCTCTTTTAATACTGACATCATTCTTGTGCACACATTCATCACCTTACACCTGAATGATTACAATAGATTGCTGGAGGGCCTAGATGCCTACAGTCTCTCCCTACTCCAATCCATCCTCCATTTATCCACTAAACTGATTTTAATAAAACACAGATACAATCATGTGTCCCCCCATTCAATAAGCTCTAGTAACTACACATTGTCTCCAGGACAAAATACAAAATGCACTATTTGACATTTATGTGTATGTGTATATGTATGTATATATTATGCATATATGTATATGTATGTATATATCATGTGTGGTTGCATGCATATGCACATACATGTATTGCATGTATATGCACACATGTGTGCACATGTGTATTCACACGCATGTTTGTATATATTTATATGTATAATCTATATGTGTGTACATGTATATGTATATATGTATGTATATGTGTATATGTGTGTATAATATATGTGAAGAGAAAGAAATGGCCAATCACTCCAGTATCTTTGCCAAGAAGACCCCAAATGGGGTCACAAAGAGTCATACACAACGGAACAACATTTCCCATTGTAAACTACTTGAGGGCAAAAGCAGTCTTTAGTCTTTTTTTGTATCTCTAGCATATAACACAGTATTTGGCATGTAGAAGGTATTTGATAAATGCTTACTGATTCATTGAAATTTCTCTCTAGGGGTTTTGGTACCCAAATATTTGAACTCTGGAATTCTATTTCTCATAATTTTCAACAAGGTAATACCAACAATTTTGAAAATGTATCTAAAATATATCTAGTATTTCTTTGCTCAGAAAAACAAAGTATAAGAAGGTGTAATGGTTTTGAGATCCAGAAATTCCCCAAGTAGGTTTATACTTGTTTCTCTTCTAAATAATCATCATTGATGGACCATAGATGCAGAATAAAACATAAACTTTCAGACAGCATGGGAGTTTTCTTTGATTGTTTATGAGTGTTTGTTATAAGACCTTTAAATTTCTTTTCCTAATGCGAGACATCAGAGGGCAAGGTGAATAGGCCTTAAGATGCAGTAGGGGGAAAATAAAAGAGGGAAGTGAGAGAGGAAGGGATGGAGAAAGGAATGCTAAAGGAAGGGAGAGTGTGAAAAGAAGAGAAGGAGGGAGAGAGGGAAGAAAATGAAGGAGGAAGAGGAGGAAGGAGAGAATTAAGGGAACAAAGGGAGGGAGGAAAGAGAAAAGAGGGAAGTTAAGGAATGCAGGAGAAAGAAAGAAGACAGGTGATGAAGGAAAGGGAGGGAGGGAGGAAAGGGAATGGAAGAAAGGAAAGGAAGGAGGGAGAAAAAGGAAGTAAGAAAAGAAACAAGGAAAGAAAGAGGAAGAGAGATGAAGGAAGGAAGGAAAAAAGAAAGGAAAGAAGGAAGGAAGGAAACAAGGAAGAAAGGAGGAAAGGAAAGGAAGGGAAAGAGGGATGGAAGGGGGAGAAAGTAAAAAATTCATTCAAGAAGCAGGTTTTTTTAATTTTTAAATTTGTTAATTTAGAAGTTCACTTCCATAAGATTTTGAGTTGCAAATTTTCTCCTCCTCCTTCCCTTCCTGCACCTCAAGATAGCATGCAATCTGATATAGACTCTCTATATGGTTCATATTAAACATAGTCATGGTGTAAAGAAGAATTAGAACTAATGGGAGGATCCACGAGAAACATAACATAGTCAGCAAATAGCATGCTTTGATTTGCAATGCCAGTGTGCCAGAGCTTGCGGTGGCTATAGAGAGGGCACCCTCCTTTTTCTGGATGTGGATAACATTTTCCATTGTGAGTCTTTTGAAGTTGTTTTAGATCATTGCATTACTAAGAAGAGGTAAGTCTGCCAAAGTTAGTCATCACCCAATGTTTCTGTTATTACATACAATGTTCTCCTGGTTCTATTCAATTCCTTCAGCTTCAGTTCATGTAAATCTTTCAAGTTTTTCTGAAGTCCAGCTGCTCATTATTTCTTATATCACAATAGTATTCCATTATACACATATAGCACAACTTGTTCAGCCATTCGCCAACTGATGGTCATCACCTCAATTTCCAATTCTTGGCTACCACAAAAAGGGTTACTATAAATATTTTTGTACATGTGGGTCCTTTTTCCATCTGTATGATCTCTTTGTGATAGAGCCTTAGAAGTGGTTAACAAGTATGCACAGTTGTATAGCCCTTTGGGCATAGTTCCAAATTGCTCTCCAGAATGGTTGGATCAGTTCATAACTCAATCAGCAATGAATTAATGTTATGATTATCCCACATCTCATCCAACATTAATTATATTCCCTTTTTTGTCAAGTTAGCCAATCAGATAGGTGTGATGTAGTACTTCAGAGTTGTTTTAATTTGAATTTCTCTAACCAATAGTGATTTAGAGCATTTTTCCTAATACTATAGATTGTTTTGATTTCTTTTGAAAACTGTCTGTTCATATCCTTTGGCCATTTATCAATTGAGGAATGACATGTATTGGTTATAAATTTGATTCAGTTTTCTTATATATTTTAGAAGTGAGGCCTTTATCAGAGACACCGGTTGTAAAAATTGTTTCATAGGGTGGAACAAAGATGGTAGAGTAGAAGCATGAAATTCCATGAGCTCCCACCACAACCAGCTCCAATACCTGTAAAATATGACTCTAAACAAATTTTAGAGTGATAAAACCCATAAAGTGACAGAGAGAAACAAATCTCCTGCTGAAGACAGCCTGTCAGGCCAACCGGAAACATCTTTCACACAGAACTGGGAGGAAAGAAGGAAGAGAGATGAAGGAAGATGCCTGAACTTCGTGTAGTCCCAAGTGAGCCACACCAAGCACAGGGCAGACCAGTGGCCCACATAGGCCCAGCTAGAGGAGACTTCAGGAGAGTGAATCATTGGCAGCTGTGGTAGTTTCCAGAGTTTTCAACGCATAAATGCCAAAGAAAAAGTAAAAGGCCATCCCACCACCTCCAATTCATGTAAAAGGTGACTCTGCACAAACTTTGGAACTACAGAACCCAGAAAATGACACAGAGAAGCTAACCTTGCACTGAGGACAGCCTGGCAGGCTGGCAGGGAACAGCCAGTGAAGCACTCTGGGAGCAGGCCCAAGGGCCCCACAAGCTGAGCCAGAGATTTTAGCCTGAGAGTAGGCCTGACCAACCACCGGCTAGAAGAAATTAAGATCACCAGCAGCTGTGGCAGTTTCCAGAATTATCGACCCATAGATGCTAAGGACAAAATGAGAAGTCACTGCAGTGTAATCTTTGGGATCCTGTAGTTTTGAATTGCAGTCCAGCCTGTATTCCCTGGAGGGAGAAGCCAACGAGGTGCTGCAGCCTTGTACCTGCCTCCATGTGGCAAGTTCAGCTCTTGGCCTGCAGAATATAGGGGAACCATGTGACCAGTCTAAGGGGTAATAGCTCTTGTTTTAACCTGCTTGGATCTGGATTGTGTTCCAGGGTATAGGTCCTGGGGTGTGTGACCAGCTTGCCAGAGCATGTGAAGGCTTCAGAGTTGGCAGCCAACTAATACCTTCAGTAGCTGAGAAAACCTCAGTATTTGGTATAAAGCTCCCCTGACTGGTAGCAGAGTCTGATTATGGCAAAAAGCCCAAAAGTCAAGTAATTGAGTGGCAACATGAGCAAGGAAGGGAAGCAAAACAAACAGAGCAATTCAACATTAGACTCCAATTTGGGGGACAAAAAGGATCAAAGCATGGAACAGGAGGAAAACAGTGAAGTCAGAACCCCTGCACCAAAATCTTCCAAGAAAAATATGAGCTGGTTACAGGCCATAGAGGACCTTAAGAAGGATTTTGAAAACCAAATAAGAGAAGTAGAGGAAAAATTAGGAAGAGAAATAAGAATGATGAAAGGATATTATGAAATGAGAGAAAACAACTTGACTGAAGGAAAATAACACTTTAAAAAATAGACTAACTCAAATGGCAAAAGAGGCTCAAAAAGCAATGAGGAGAAGAAAGCCTTAAAAAGCCAAATTTGTCATATGGAAAAAGAATCTCAAAAGCTCACTGAAGAGAATAATACCTTCAGAATTAGATTGGAGCAAATGAAAGCTAGTGATTTTATGAGAAATCAAGATACTATTAAACAGATCCAAATAAATGAAAAAAAAATAGGAGGCAATGTGAAATATCACTTTGGAAAAACCACTGACCTGGAAAATAGATCTAGGAGAGAGAATTTAAAAATTATTGGATTACTGGAAAGCCAAGATCAAAAGAAAAAAAAAACCTAGAAATCATACTTCAAGAAATTCTCAAGGAAAATTGCCCTGATGATTTAAAACCAGGGGGCAAAATAGATGTTGAAAGAATCTACCAATCACCTCCAGAAAAAGATAACCAAAAAGAAAACTCCTAGGAATATGATAGCCAGGTTCCAGAATTCCCAGATCAATGAGTAAATATTACAAGCAGCCAGGAAGAAACAATTTGAATATTGTAGAAACAAAATCAGAATAACACAGAATCTGGCAACTTCTACACTGAGGGACTGAATGTCTTGGAATATGATATTCCACAGGGCAAAAGAGCTAGGATTAATACCAACAATCACCTACCCAGGAAAACTGAGTATCATGTTTCAGGGGAAAATATGGTCATTCAGTGGAATAGAGGGCTTTCAAGCATTCTTGATGAAAAAAGGAGAATTGAATAGAAAATTTGACATTCAGACACAAGAAGCAAGAGAAGTATGAGAAGGTAAACAGGGAAAAGAAATCATAAGGAACTTATCAAAGTTGAACTATTTACATTCCTACATGGAAAAAAGCAATAATTGTAATTTATGAAACTTTTCTCAGTATGAGAATAATTGAAGGGAGTAGAAATATATGTACATATACACAAACACACACAAAAGCACACACACATACATATATGTATATAGGAGGGTATATGGGCATATGAATACATATGTGAATGTGTGTATATATGTGTACAGGTATACATAGATAGAGGGCACAGAACCAGTTTAATGAGAAGGGATGATACTTAAAAGGTAAAATTGAGAGGTGAGAGAGGAATATAATGAGAGGACATAGGGAGAGACAGATTGGGGGTAAACTATCTCAATATACAAGATGTAAGGGAAAATGGTTACAAAGGAGGGGAAGAACAGGAAGTCCAAAGGAAATGGGTTTACCTTATTCTCATTGAATTTGGCTTAGGGAGGGAATGATATACATATTAAACTGGGTATCTCACCCTACAGGAGAGTAGGGGGGAAGGGGATAAGAGGGGGGATGATGGAAGGGAGGGCAGGCTGGGGGAGGGGAAATTTGAAGCACCCACTTTTGAAAAAGGAAAGGATCAAAGTAGAGAACAGAATAAGTGGGAGGTGGGATAGGAGAGAGGTAAATATTATCAGTCTTTTACAATATATTTATATACTATGAAATGTTTTGCATAGCTACGCATGTATACCCTATATTTCATTGTATATCTTCCCAGTAAGGGTGTGTGACAAGGAAGGAAGGGAATGAATCTGGAATTGGAAGTCTATATATATATATAATGCTACAATCATAATTATTTTTCTTATAAATGGGAAATAATATAGAGGAAAGGGGGCACAGAGATCCACTGTGTCCTACTGGAAAGTTGGAGTGGGGTATAGGATAAGATATGAAAGAGAGCAGATTGGAGGAGGGGATATCCAGTGGGATCTCTATTTTGGGGGGGGTGGGTAGAGGAAAAATGGGGAGAAAATTTGTAACTCAAAGGCTTGTGGAAATGAATGATGGAAACTATAAGTTAATAAAGCACTTTATAAAAAGAAGAAAAGGTAAAAGATCAGTGGGGAACTCTGTTGGAACTGGGGGACAGAAGAGTATGGTCTGGCCCCTGCCCCCAGGGCAAGAGGTGGCAGAGGTGCAGTGGCTGCAGCTGCTGCCATATGGCTGCCTCCAGATCTCCTGGCCTGCAGATCATAGGGGGACCAAGTAACCATTCAGAGGGTAATTATTCTTGCTTTTACCTGCTTGGGGTGGCCAATATGCCAAAACTTGTGGTTTCTATAGAGAGGGCACCCCCTCAGACCTTTGACATTTGCAAAAAACCCAGGAATTTGTGACAAAGCTCTCAAATCTGGAAGCAGACTTCTTCCATGGCAAAGAGTTCAAAAGAAACATAATTCAGGGAGCCAAGATGGCAGAGTAGAAACAGCACTTCCATGGCACTCCAGCCCACACCACCTCAAAATTATGTAAAAGGGGCCTCTAAACAACCTCCAGAGCTCCAGAACCCATAAAACATCACAGAGAAGCTAACCTCCCACTGAAAACAGCCCAGCAGCCCAGCATGAAGCGAGTAGCACAGCACTCTGGGATCCGAGCCCAGGCCCATGTGTGTCTTAGTTTTAGCCCCAGGGCAGCCAGACCAGCAGCCAGCTGGAGGGACGCCAGAACACCAGCAGTTGTGTTATTTCCAGAATTATGAACACATAGATGCCTAGGACAAAGTGAGAGGTTAGTGCCCTATGGACTTTGGGACCAGTATCTTGAAGCCAGTCAGCTTCTTCCCCTGGGGGCAAGAAGCCACTGAGGAGCCTCAGCACAGCCACCATTTTGTAGCTTCAGTTGCAGCTTTAGCTCCTGGCCTGCTAACTGTAGGGGGATCTGCAATCAGTCTGGGGGGTAATCGCTCTTGCTTTCACCTTCTTGGGTCTGGATTACAGTCTGGGGTGGAGGTCTTGGGGTGTGTGACCACCTTGACAGAGAGTGTGGGGGCTTTAGGGAGGGCACCCAACTAATATCTTCCAGCAGTTGAGAAAACCTTGTTAGGTACGGAAGCTCCTCTGGCTGGTGGCAGAGACCTAATATGGCAAGAAACCCAAAACTCAAGTAATTAAGTGGCAACATGCCTAGGCAAATTAAACAAAATAAACAGAAAAATTCAACATCAGACTCCTATTTGGGGGGCAAAGAAGATCAAAGCATGGAACAGGAGGAGGACTGGGAGGGCAGAACTCCTGCACCAAAAGCCCCAAATGAAAACACAAGCAGGTTATAGGCCATAGAGGACCTTAAGAAGGATTTTAAAAACCAAATAAGAGAAGTGAAGGAAAAATTGGGAAGAGAAATGAGAAGGATGCAGGAAAAGTATGAAATGAGAGTCAACAGCCTAACTGAGAAAAATAATATCTTTAAAAATAGACTAACTGAAATGGCAAAAGAGGCTGAAGAAGGCAATGAGAAGAAGAATGCCTTAAAAAGCCAAATTTGCCAGATGAAAAAAGAATCTCAAAAGTTCACTGAGGAAATTCATTCTTTCAGAATGAGACTGCAGCAAATGGAAACTAGCGAATTTATGAGAAATCAAGATGCTGTTAAATAGATCCAAGTAATTGAAAGAATAGAAGGCAATGGGAAATATATTCATGGGAAAAACAACTGACCTGGAAAATAGATCCAGGAGAGATAATTTATCTCATTTTTAAAATATTCTTTCTTTTTTTCCAAATGCTTTATTAACTTCTGGTTTACATAATTCATTTCCGCCAGATTTTGAGTTACAATTTTTTCCGCATTTTTTCCCTACACACCAGCCAAGAATAGCAGTCCCACAGGATATCCCCTCATCCAATTTGCTTTCTCCCATATCTTCTCCCATACCTCTTTCGACTTTTCCATTAGGGCAAGGTGAATCTCTGTGCCCCAAAGCCTGCACATCTTATCTCCCAGTTACATGCAAAATAATATTAATAATAGTATTTATATGTATTTGAAACATTTAATTTTAAAACTTTGAATCCCAGATCCATTCCCTTCCTCCCTTGTCACCTATTCTTGCTGGGAAGATAAATTCAGTATATGTTGTACGTGTATAGCTATTTAAAACCTTACCATAGTAGATATATTGTAAAAAACTGACTATATTTCCCTCACACTCAACCCACCCACCACCTGGTTCATTCCCTGCTTTGATCCTGTCCCTCTTCAAAAGTGGGTGCCTCCAACCTCCCCTCCCACCAGCATGCACTCCCCTCCATCCTCCCCGCTATCATCCCCCTCCTCCCTAGTCTTCTGCAGGGTGAGATATCCCATTTAGTATGTATATCATTCTCTCCATGAACCAAACTCAATGAGAATATGGTTTTCTCTTTTTACCTTCCTGTTCTTCCACTCCCCTGCAACAACTTCCCTTTGCTTCTTCTACATGAGATAATTTACCCCCCCCCCCGTCTTTCCCCATCTCTTCTTGCCACATTCCTCTCTCACCTGTTAACCTCACCCCTTAAGTATCAATCTTCCCACCAAATTAGACCTGTGCCCTCTATCCATATATATCTGTAAACACATATGCACACATTCACATATGTATTCATATGCCCATAAACCCTTCTTCAACTATTTTCATACTGAGAAAGGTATCATCAGTCACAATTATTGTTTTTCCATGTAGGAATGTATATAGTTCAACTTTGATAAGTTCCTTTTGATTTCTTTTCCCTGTTTATCTTCTCAAGTATCTCTTGCTTCTTGTGTATGAATGTCAAGTTTTATATTCAACTCTGGTTTTTTCCTCAAGAATGCTTGAAAGTCCTCTATTTTATTGAATGACCATATTTTCCCCTGAAATGACATACTCAGTTTTGCTGGGTAGGTGATTGTTGGTTTTAATCCCAGCTCTTTTGACCTCTGGAAAATCATATTCTATGCCCTTCAATCCCTCAGTGTAGAAGCTGCCAGGTTCTGAGCTATTCTGATTGGGTTTCCACAATATTGAAATTATTTCTTCCTTGCTTCTTGTAGTATTTTCTCCTTTATCTGAGAATTCTGGAACCTAGCTATAATATTCCTAGGAATTTTCTTTTTGAGATCTTTTTAGGAGGCTATTGGTGGATTCTTTCAACCTCTATTTTGCCCTCTGAGTCTAAAACATCAGGGCAATTTTCCTTGAGAATTTCTTGAAGGATGATTTCTAGGTTCTTTCTTTGATCATGGCTTTCAGGTAGTCCAATGATTTTTAAATTATCTCTCCTGGATCTATTTTCCAGGTCAGTGGTTTTTCCCATGAGATATTCCACATTGCCTTCTATTCTTTCAATTGCTTAGATCTGTTTAACAGCATCTTGATTTCTCATAAATTCACTAGCTTCCATTAGCTCCAGTCTAATTCTGAAGGAATGAATCTCCTCAGTGAGCTTTTGAGATTCTTTTTCCATCTGGCAAAGTAGGCTTTTTAAGGCATTCTTCTCCTCATTGCCTTTTTGAGCCTCTTTTGCCATTTGAGTTAGTGTATTTTTTAAGATGTAAACCTGGCAGGGAGCGGCCAGTGCAGCACTCTGGGAGCCAACAGCACAGCACTCTGGGAGACTGAAAGAATCCATCGATCACCTCCTGAAAAAGATCCCAAAAAGAAAACTCCCAGGAATATTATAGCCAGGTTCCAGAATTCCCAGATCAAGGAGAAAATACTCCAAGCAGCCAGGAAGACACAATTTCAATACTGTGGAAACCCAATCAGAATAGCTCAGAACCTGGCAGCTCCTACACTGAGGGATTGAAGGGCATAGAATATGATATTCCAGAGGGCAAAGGAGCTGGGATTAAAACCAAGAATCACCTACACAACAAAACTGAGTATCTTTTTCCAAGGGACAATATGGTAAATCAGTGCAATAGAGGACTTTCAACCATTCTTGAGGAAAAAAAACCAGAGCTGAATAGAAAATTTGACATTCAGACACAAGAAGCCAGAGATGCTTGAGAAGGTAATCAGGGAAAAGAAATCAAAAGGAACTTATCAAAGGTGAACTATTTTCATTCCTACATGGAATAACAATAACTGTGACTGATGATACCTTTCACAGTATGAAAATAGTTGAAGAAGCGTTTATGGGCATTTGAATATATATGTGAATATGTGTGTATATGTTTATAGGTAAACATAGATATAGGGCACAGGTCGAATTTAATAGAAAGGGATGATTCTTAAGAGGTGAAAAGAAGAGGTGAGAGAGGAATATAATGAGAGGTGATGGGGAGAGACAGAAAGAGGTAAACTATCTCATATAGAAGAGGCAAAGGGAAGTGGTTGCAAAGAAGGGGAAGAACAGGAAGGCAAAAAAGTGAAAATCATATTCTCATTGGATTTTGCTCAGGGAGAGAATGACATAGATACTAAACGAGATATCTCAATCTATAGGAGAGTGGGGGGGAGGGGCATGAAGGGGGGTGGAGGATGGAAGGGAGGGCATACTGGGGGGAAGGGAAGTTAGAAGCACACACTTCTGAAAAGGGTCTGGATCAAAGTAGGTAACAGACCAACTGGGGGTTGGGATAGGTGGGAAGGAAATATAGCCAGCCTTTTACAATATATCTACTATGGTAATGTTTTGCATAGCTATACATGTACAACATATACTGATTTTCTTATCTTCCCAGCAAGAGTAGGTGACAAGGGAGGAAGGAAATGAATCTGCTATTTGAAGTTTTAAAATTAAATATTTCAAATATATATAAATGCTATTATTAATACTATTTTGCATATAATTGGGAGATAAGGTGTTCAGGCATTGGGGCACAGAGATTCACCTTGCCCTAATGGAAAAGTCGAAAGAGGTATGGGAGAAGATATGGGAGAGAGCAGATTGGATGAGGGGATATCCTGTGGGACTGCTATCCTGGGGTGGTGCATAGGGGAAAAATGGGGACAAAATTGTAACTCATAATCTGGCAGAAATGAATGATGTAAATCAGAAGTTAATAAAGCATTTGGGAAAAAATGTAAAGTATTGGCTGGCAAGATAAGCTAGCAAAGGAAGCACAATCATACCATAGAATCCTTTTTGGTGGACAAAACAGATTGAAACATGGAACCAGAAGAAATTAACAAAGGCAAAACTCTTGCATCAAAAGCTTCCAAGAAAAATACACACTGGTTATAGGCCATGGGGCAGCTCGAAAAGATTTTGAAAATCAAGTAAGAGAAGTGGAGGAAAAATTGGGAAGAGAAATAAGAATAATGCAAGAAAATCATGAAAAGGAGGCAATAACCTGCTAAAGGATACCCCCAAAATACTGAAGAAAATAACACTTTAAAAATAGACTAACTCAAATGGCAAAAGAGGGCCAAAAAGTCAATGAGGAAACCAAGTTTGCCAGGTGGAAAAGGAATTTAAAAAACTCACTGAAGAGAATAATTTCTTCAAGATGAGATTGGGGCAAATCAAATCTGATGACATTAGAAGAAATCAAGATACTACAATACAGATCCAAACAAATGAACAAATAGAAAGCAATGTGAAACATCTCATTGGAAAAATCACTGACCCGAAAATTAGACCCAGGAGATATAATTTAAAATTATAAGACTACCTAAAAGCCATGATCCAGAAAAGAACCTAGAAATCATCCTTCAAGAAATTCTCAAGAAAAATTATCCTGATTTTCTAGAACAACAGGGCAAAATAGAAATTGAAAGAATTCACCATTTGCCTCTTAAGAAAGATCCCCAAAAGAAAATTCCTAGAAATATCATAGCCAAATGCCAGAGTTCCCAGGTCAAGGAGAAATTATTACAAGCAGCCAAGTGAGAGGTTAGTGCCCTATGGACTTTGGGACCAGTATTTGGGGAATGCATCGGCTTCCTCCCCTGGGGGCTAGAAGCGGATGAGGAGGCGCCATTTTGTAGTTTTCAGAGGCAGCTCCAGCTCCTGGCCTGCGAACTGTAGGGAGATCCAGCGATCAGTCTTGGGGGGTAATTGCTCTTGCTTTAACCTCCCTGGATCTGGATTGTGATCTGGGGTGGAAGTTGTGGGTGTGTTTACAGCTTGCCAGAAACGGAAGTTGCCCTTCCACACATTCGGGATGAAAATTCCCCTATCTGTTGGAAGGGATGATTTCTAAAAAATAAAATTAGAGGTGATAGAGGAATATAATGAGAGAAGGAGATAGGGAGAGATAGAATAGAGTAAATTTTATCTTTTAAAAGAGGCAAGAGAAAACTGTTACAATGGAGGGGAAGAAGAAGAAGGCAAAAGGGTAGGGGTCAAACTTACTCTCATTGAATTTGGCTTAGGGAGGGAATAACATACACACTCAATTGGGTATCTTACCCTACAGGAAAGTAGTGGGGAAAGGGTTAAGAAGGGGGATGATAGAAGGAAGGGCAGATTGGGGAAGAGGGTAGTTAGAAGCACACACTTTTGAAAAGGTGTAGTGTCAAAAGAGAAAATAGAATAAGGGGGGGAAGGGATAGAATGGAGGGAAATATAGTTAGTCTTTCACAGTTTATCTTTTATGGAAACATTTTTTTGTAACTGCACATATACAATAACTTGAATTGCTTGTCTTCCCTGTGGCAGTAGCTGAAGAAGGAAGAAGGGAAACAGTCTGGAAATCAAAGTTTTAAAAACAAATGTTTAAAAAAATTGTTTGTTTGTTTGTTTTGATATGCAACTTGGAAATAAGATATACAGGCACTGAGGTCTAGAAATCCATCTTGCCTGACCAGAAAAATAGAAGGGGTGTGTATATGAGAGAGCAGATTGGGAGAAGGGGCATTGAGTAGGCTCGCTGCTTTGGGGTGGGGTGTAGGGGAATGATGGGGAGAAAATTTGTAACTCAAAATCTTGTGGAAATGAATGTTGAAAACAAAAAATAAACAAATTTTAAAAATTGTTTCCTAGCTTTCTGCTTTCCTTTTAATCTAGGTTGCATTGTCTGTGTTTGTGAAGCAGCATTTTTAATGAAAAAAAAAAAGAAAATATAAGAAAGGGAAGGCATGAGCACTGAGAACAGTTTCAAAAACTACAGATTGAATTTATTGTGTACTTAAAAAGAAAAGCCAGCTGTTCATAATAGAGACCTTCGTTTTTCATATAAGATCCCATTTGTGCTCTATACTATGTATTTGAAAATGTCCAATTTATTTTATGTTTATTAAATTCAGATAAGAAGAAATTATATACACACATACGCATATATACACATATGTGTATAGATACACATACATATCGATACCCATATGTGTATATGTGTGTACATATGAAAACTATATGTATACACTCATGGGAGAGAGAGAGAGAGAGAGAGAGAGAGAGAGAGAGAGAGAGAGAGAGAGAGAGAGAGAAAGAGAGAGATATTGTTAGATATCGTCACTGCTCCTGGGTGGCAATGGAAAGAAATATGGCCATTCACTCACATACTGCAATGTGGTCTATATTAAAAGCAAGTAAAAGAAATCATATAGGAAGGGCACCACAGTGATTCTAATTATGGTGCTGCCATATTTTTTCTCTTGTTGTTTGCAATATTTTATCCTTGAACTGAGGGCTCTGGAATTTGACGATATTATTCCTGTAGGTTCTCCCATCAGGATCTTTTTCAGGTGATGATCAATGGATTTTTTCCTATTTCTACTTTTCTCTCTTCTTTCAATGCTTAAGGACACTTTTCTTTAATTATTTGTTGCATTATTGAATCAAGATTTTTTTATCATAATTTTAGGTAGTACAATTATTCATATGTTTTTTTCTTCTTGATCTCTTCTCCAGATCATTTTTTCTTATGAAATGTTTCACATTCTCTTCTATTTTTCATTCTTTATATTTTGCTTTATTATTTCTTGATCTCTTATAACTTTGCTGGCTTCCCCTTGCCCAATTCTGATTTTCTTTTTCTGTTTGTTTTTGTTTTTGGAGGGGTGATGGCAAGGCAATTGGGGTTAAGTGACTTGCCCATGGTCACACAGCTAATAAGTGTGTCAAGTGTCTGAGATCGGATTTCAACTCAGTTCCTCCTGACTCCAGGGCTGGTGCTCTATTCACTGCTCCACCTAGCTGCCCTTTCCAATTTTGATTTTCAAGGAGCTGTTTGTTTGGTTGTTTTTCTTTCCCTTAAGATTCTGGATATGCTCCACTAATTGGTTAACTTTCTTTTCATAATCTTTAAAAAATTTTATTTTAATTTTTCCTCAGTCTCTCTCATTTGATTTTTAAAGTCTTTCTTAAGTTCTTTTATGTATTCTTTTTGGGCAAGTGACCATCTGATGTTACTCTTTGGGGTAGAAGAGGGGTTATTTGTTTCAGTATGCTCCTCTGAAGATGAACTCTGGTCTTCTCTATTCACATAGTAACTTTCTATAGTTTGATTCTTTCTCATTTATCTCTGCATTGTTTTTGTAGTAGCTTTGTTTTTGTAATCACCTCAAGTCTTGGGGTATGGGAGGATGATGTTTCTGCCTTAGATCTTTCTTCAGTTCTCCCTTCTGGCCTGTAACCAAAGTCAAGTCCTCCAGCTTCTTGTAAGTACCCACAGCCAGCAGCACCCCCACTGCACTGCTTCTGCATTCACCAGCATGTGGTGGTTCTTTCTCAGCTCTTCTTCCCTCCCCCACACCTCTCTATAGCACAGCTTTGTCCGACATTCGTTGTCAGCAGGGGTTCTCTTGATCTTCCCTGCTCAGATACCCACCTCCCTTCATTGTCCAGGGGGTGGGGTTAAAAGTTCCTGTGGCTAGGGCTTAGGCAGCCTCCCAACCCAGCTGACTCCAGGGCTTGCCACTTGTAGTTTAAGAGGGCCTAGCTTGGAAGTGTTTACTCTTCACAGGGACCATATCTAGTCCTGGGATTTTTCTTTAGATGTTCTCTAATTGTCCTAGCAGAGTCTTTGTTCTCCCCCTACTCGTTTATTTTGACCACTCTATGTTTGCCCCCAAGACACTGTTTTATTTATTTTGTGTGGGATAATCTTCCAACCTTGTAATTTTCTGACCTACTCTTCCATCTTCCCAGAATCCTCCAGCTGTAGTTTTTGAAATCTAATCAGTTAAACATTTATTGATTATGCAGACCTGAACCTCTTTTGATTAATGTTCCTTATATGTATGTCATTATGTGTTATCTTTGTTGGTATATTACCACTTACTAGATTGACAATTCCTTGAGTACCATGACCATCTCTCATCAAAACTTTTTCTCCCTATAGCTCATGCTGTTTTCTATGCAAAGGCAATACATAATAAAGTTATTGTATTATATGAAAGTGCCATCCTTAATATATAAAAACAATTTTATTGATCTAACATGAAGATAATCATAAAATATCAGAATTAAAGTGATTTCAGAGACTATCTAATCTAACTCCAAAGAAAGTCCATCCTTTTATTGTTGCAACTCACTAGTTCAAAAGACCACTAACTTCACTAATAAGGAGCTCAAATTATTTCTTATATTGAAATTATTTCTTATACTGAAACTTTCTTCCCTCTAACTTTAATTCATTATTCTTAATTCTACCTTACAGGCCAAAAGGAATAAGTCTAACCTATCTTCTAACCACACTCAGAGATTTGAAGATAATCATCATGTTCTTTTCTGTTTTCTCTTCTTTTCTCTATTTTCCTTCATCTAATCCTTTCAGGATTTAATTAGCTTGAAGTCCTCTAACATCCTGATTAATATCCTCTAGATATGCTCTAGTTTGCCAATAATTCTTTAAAAATCTGGTGCCCCAAAGTGGACATAACACACCAGATTTGGTCTGACAGTTGCAAAGTATTATTGAATGCTCACCTCCCTTAATCAGTATACTAGACTTCTATTCATTCAGGGTCAGAGGTCATTAATTTTTTTTGCTTCCATATTCCACTGCTGGCTCATATTGATCTTTTACTAAAACCACCTTATCTTTATAATAAAATATTGTATATTGGGATACTTTGATGTGTCTATGATGTCATCAGTATGAGTTTTTCCTCTTCAGGAATAGATCTTAGCCCTTAGTGTCCCTTGTGATTTCATTTTCATATACTTGCATAAATTTTCCACTGGCTATCTACAAAATGCACTAGAAGCCAACCTATGGGTCTTTTAATATTTTTATGGATCTCAGTCCTCAGCCTGTACATCTGTTTTTACTTGCCCTCACTACCTAATTGGCTACATGTCCCTGATTATACATTTTCTGCACTTCTGTTCCATAAGTCATCATTGTGAACTTGCTACAGTTTGCTGACACCCACCCTGTTTCTTCCTATTGCCATTTGGGTCACCTGCAATTTTAAGCCTTCTGAGAATAGTTACATGATTCATATCTATGCAGCATCAGTGGGAGAATATGCATGTTTAAAAAACAGGTTTTGACCCCACAGAACAGCTTGGTATCACTACAAATGCTACAATTTGCCCAAATGCAATTCAGTTGCCCTTCTCTTCCTATTCCATTCTGGGGATCATATTAGTGTCCATCTGCAGTGTCTGTCCATATAGTACTGATGAACTTACACAGTGGATTGCCCATTCAACTGCATGTCATAATCTAAGAATAAGCATTCTCCAGGCATTTTTTCCTATATAATTTCCTAGACTGATCTCTCTGAGTAGCCCTGGATCCTATTGAATAGGTTTTGCAGTAGTCTGAGGTTTAAAACAGATTGTGCAATACTATGCAGAAATAGAAGCATATGGAAAGTCTCATAATCAGTAGGAAATCCTCGTTATTTTATTGAGACTGTCTTCATGGCATTCTCTATGACATAGGATCATGAATTTAGAACTGAAAGGAGTCGGCAGATTTGGGGTCCAATCTTGTCTCCTTTATTTTATAGAAGTAGAATATAACAATTGAGTGACTTTCCAGGGTCACATGGGTATTAAGTTGTATACAAACTAACTCAAACAATATCCCTTAAAAACAACAATAGAAAAACTAGGCAATCTTAACCAATACTTTTAGGTATTGCTTAATATTGGCAATAAAAACATTTCTTACCTAGGCCTGGAGGCATATGCCTGTAGTTCATACTTTTAGGCTAGAATATTTTTTGAGCCCTCAGGAATTGAATGCCATTAGACTATATAAGGAGGAAAAAATCAATTTAAGGTGAAAAAACCAGAGCAGGTTAAAAGTTCTGTGCTGATTAGCATTGAGATCAAGCTATGAATTGTTGTACTTTGGCCAAGGTGAGATACAGAGATTAGTCTGAAGAAAACAAAAGGAAGAAGAGAAAAGAGGAGAGGAGAGGAGAGGAGAGGAGAGGAGGGAAGGGAAGGGAAGGGAAGGGAAGGGAAGGGAAGGGAAGGGAAGGGAAGGGAAGGGAAGGGAAGGGAAGGGAAGGGAAGGGAAGGGAAGGGAAGGGAAGGGAAGGGAAGAGAAGAGAAGAGAAGAGAAGAGAAGAGAAGAGAAGAGAAGAGAAGAGAAGAGAAGAGAAGAGAAGAGAAGGGGATGAAAAAGGAGGGGAGGGAGAGCAGGGGAGGGAAAGGAAGAAAGAAGAAGAGAAGAAAAAAGAAAATGAAAAAAAAGAAAACTTTGGAACAGTTATCTTTGGGTTGCATCTGGTCTGACCTTACATGGAAGATTTTAAATTTTGCATTGCTCTACTCAGTCTTTTTTTTTTTTTGCAATTGACAAATTTAATTTGCATTCTCTTTTTATTTATCTTAACTTCTCAGTTTTCTGACTATAAAGATGTGATCTGCTTTGGAAAATAATCTGTGAAAGTCTTCCTGATCCTTTCTTATATATTAGAGATCTCCATACATTCACTTATTTTCATAAAGATGTTTAAAAGATGAGAAAGTAGACATAAGATCTAGTAGTTCCTGTTATCTCTCTACTTGCCTTTTGAAAGTATCAATATTACCCATTATCTTATGAATTCTTCTATATTCTTCCCTTTTTTGAGATATCTTGAAAAGTAATCCCCAACTGTCTTTAAATTGGGTAGTCTCCTACACAGATTTTTCTCTTTGCATATTTATACACAAAGGTTCAGGTCCAGCTGTTGTTCATAACTTTCTTAAATCCCATTTACATTTCCTATTATAGCACATCAAAGATTGAGTTGTTCAGAATACAAATGTGCTTTTATTATAATGCCATACAATACACAATGAAATACCATGGACCCAGGCACTCAGATCAGCTAACTCTAAGGAACTTTATGTTTTAAAAATGTATCAAAAGTTGAAAGGGGAAAGGAGAGGATTGAACTAAATGATAACTTATTTGCCTTCCATCTCTAAAAATTCTGAAACCTCTAAACGACTGAGTAGAGGCAACACCCCAGTCAAACTCTGTCAACATTCCCCTCCAAACAACTTTAAAATAACATCTCAAATTGAATTCAGCAGGGGCAGAGCCAATAAAAGATCAAAGTGAGACATTTTTCCAACCCACAACAACATAAGAGATCAGTAGAAGACGTGTACAACATTGGGGTGGGGGTCAAGTGGAAGTGCATGCAGCAGCAACACCAGCAGCTGGCATTGGAAGCTGTTGCATCAATGGCAGCAGCAGCTTCTGAGACTCTCAGTCCATACATAATGAGGAGCTCAGTCTACTTGTTAAAAAGAGATTGCGATTTACAACATTTACAACTAGTGTTTCTGATAAAGGCCTCATTTCTAAAATATACAAAGAACTGAATCAAAAATCATTCCTCAATTGATAGTCAAATGATATGAATAGGCAGTTTTTAGAGGAAAAAATTAAAGATATTTATAATCACATGAAAATTTGTCTAATCACAATTATTATTGATTAGAGAAATGCAAATCAAAACAACTCTTAGGTACCATATCTCACCTGTCAGATTGGATAATATTATAAAACAGGAAAATTATAAATGGTGGGAAGATGTGGGAAAATTGGAATACCAATGCATTGTTGGTGGAGTTGTGAACTGATCCAACCATTCTGGAGAGCAATTTGGAAATATACCCAAAGGGCTATAAAAATGTGCTTACCCTCTGACCCAGCAATGTGACTTCTAGGGCTGTATTCCAAAGAGGTTATATAAATGGGAAAAAGACCTGTATGTACAAAAACTATTTATAGCAGCTTTTTTGTGGTGGTAAAGAATTAGAAATCAGGCAGAAGTTCATTAAGTGGGGAATGACTAAACAAGTTGTGGTATATGAATGTAATGAAATACAATTGTATTATAAGAAGTGAGTAGCATATGGACTTCATAATAACCTGGAAAGATTTATATGAACTGATGCTGAGTAAGGGGAGCAGAACCAGGAGAGCATTGTACATAAATATCTGTGATGACTAACTTTGGCAGACTTGGCTCTTCTCAGCAATGCAAGGTTCTAAGGCAACTCCAAAAGATTCATGATGGAAAAGGTTATCCACATCCAGAGAAAGAATCATGGAGTCTAAATGCAGATTGAAACAAACTATTTGTTTTTGTTTTGTTTTGTTGTTTCTTTCTCATGACTCATTCCATTGGTTATGATTCTTCTTTACAACTTGACTATCGTGAAAATATGTTTAATGTGAAGGTATATGTAGAACCTATATAGGATTACATGCCAACTTGAGGGGGAGAAAATTTGTAACTCAGAAACTTGTGGAACTGAATGGTATAGACTAAGAATAAATAAATGTAAGAGGGGGAAAAAAGGAAAGAGATTACAGAGGATTCTTTGCTGGCACTGAGTGCAGGACCCTGTTGTATTAGAAAATCTTCTCAACTGCTGGAGGTATTAGTTGGGTGCCCTCCCTAAAGCCCCCACACACTCTCTCAAGCTGGACACACCCCAAGACCTCCACCCCATACCGTAATCCAGATCCAGGGAGGTTAAAGCAAGAGTGATTACCCTCCAGACTGATTGCCAGATCCCCCTACATTTTGCAGGCCTGGAGCTGAAGCTGCAACTGAAGCTACAAAATGGTGGCTGTGCTGAGGCTCCTCAGTGGCTTCTAGCCCCCAGGGGATGAAGCTGACTTGATCCCAAATACTGGTCCCAAAGTCCATAGGTCACTAACCTCTCACTTTGTGTTGGAAATTCTGGAAAAGCCACAGCTGCTGATGTTCTGGGGTCCGTTCAGCTGGCTGCTGGCCCAGCCACCCTGGGACTAAAACCTCAAACTCATGTGGTCCTGGGCTCAGCTCCTAGAGCACTGAGCTGGCCACTCCTTGCTGGACTTTCAGGCTGTCCTCAGCAGGAGGTTAGCTTCTCTGTGTTGTTCTGTGGGTGCTGGAGCTCCAGAGGTTGTTCAGAGTCCCCCTTTCACATAATTTTGAAGTGGTCTGGGCTGGAGTGCCCTGGAAGTGCTGTTTCTATTCCACCATCTTGGCTCCACACCTGCCTAATACTCAATTTTTTTAAAGGAAAATGAAAATCTAATTAACAATATCAAAAATAAAAAAGATGAAATATAGAGGCAGAATGTTGGGGTATAAACTGATCAGGGGGAAAATAAACATTTAATGAAATAGAGGACTTTCAATCATTTCTGATGAAAAGATCAGAGTTAAACAGAAAATTTGATACTCAAACACAAATCTCAAAAGAACCATGAAAAAGTAAAAATATAGAGTAATAAGAAGGTACTCAATAAAGGTAACCTGTTTATATTTTATGTGGGAAGATGATATATGTATATTCTAAGAAACTTAACATTAATTGGGCAATTAGAAGGAGTTTTCATAGATAAAGAGTGAAGAAGTAAGTTGATGAATGATATCTAAAAAATAAAAATAAGAGGAGAGGAATATATTGGGAGAAGGAGAAAGGGAGAGATAGAATAAGGTGAATTATCTCATATAAAAGAGGCAAGAGAAAATTGTTACAATTGAGAGGAAGAGCAGGAAGGTGAAAGGGAATGGATCAACCTTGCTTTCATTGAATTTGGCTTAAGGAGAGAATAACATACACACTGAACTGGGTATCTTACCCTAGAGGAAAGTATGGGGAAAAGGAATAAGAGGGGGATGATAGAAGGGAAAGAAGATTGGAGGAGAGGGTAGTTAGAAGCAAGCACTTTTGAAAAGGGACAGGGTCAAAGTAGAAAATAGAGTAAGTGGGGACAGGAGAGGATGGAGGGAAATATAGTTAGTCTTTCACAATGAAACTACTATGGAAATGTTTTGCATAACTATACGTGTATAACCTATATTGAATTGCTTGTCTTCACAATGGGGATGGGTGAGGAGGGAAGAAGGAAAAGAATCTGGAAAGCAAAGTTTTAAAAACAAATATTTTTTAAAATGTTTTTTTTTTTTACATACAACTGGGAAATAAGATGTACAGGCACTGGGGTATTGAAATACATCTTGCCCTACTAGAAAGTTGGGGGGATGTGGAAGATATAAGAGAGAACAGATTGGGAGAAGGGGTATACAGTAGGATTGCTATCTTGGGGTGAGGGTAGGGGAAAAACAGAAAGAAAATTTGTAACAAATTCTTGTGGAAATGAATGTTGAAAATAAAAATAAATAAATAAAGTGGAAAAAAGGAGTTGATGCTGGAATGGTCTATAAAAAATAATCAAAGTGTTAGAAAGAGGAATGCACTGGGAGAAAAGAAAGGGAGAGATAGAACTGGCAAAATGTTCTCACATGGAAGAGGTATGCATGGAAGAACTTTTATAATGGAGGGGGAAATGGAGTGGGATGAACAAGTGATTAAAGTCTCTTTGATGTACAGACACACTCATTTGCGTATAAAAATCTATCTTATTCAGTAGATAAATAGAAGAGGAAGGGAATAAGAGATGTGACAGGAAGAAATGGTAAAAGGTAGAGCAGTTTAGCAAAGGTAGTGATCAGAAGCAAAATAGACATATGAGTAGTGAATAGATTAAAAAAATAAAGAATAGAGAGAAGACAATAGGATGGAAAGAAATGCACAATTAGTAATCATAACCGTAAATGTGAATGGGATGACCTTACCCATAAAATGGAAGCAGATAGAAAAATGGATTAGAAACCAAAAACCAACAGTGTGTTGTTTACTAGAACAGAAACACACAGAATTAAAATAAAAGGCTGGAACAGAATCTATTATGTTTCAGTTGAAGTAGAAAAGACAGGGTTAGGGGGCGGAGCCAAGATGGCGGAGTAGAAACAGCTCGTCCAAGCTTTTCTGCCCCCAGATTCTCCACAAACTATGTAAAAAAGGACTCTGAACAACTTCTGGAGCCCCAGCACCCACAGAACGACACAGAGAAGCTAACCTCCCGCTGAGGACAGCCCAGCACCCTGCAGGAAAGACCAGCGCAGCGGTCTGGGAGCCGGCAGCGCTCAGAGCGCAGAGCGCAGAAGCCGAGCCGAGCCCAGGTCCCCCTGAGCCGAGGTTTTAGCCCCAGGGCGGCAGGGCCAAAAGCCAGCTGGACCCTAGAATACCAGGAGCTGTGGCGATTCCAGAATTATCAACATAGACATGCCTAGGACAAAGTAAGAGGTTAGTGTCCTATGGACTTTGGGACCCGTATTTGGGGAATGCGTCAGCTCCCTCCCCTGGGGGCTAGAAGCCGCTGAGGAGACACGCCATTTTGTAGTTTTCAGAGGCATTTCCGGCTCCCAGCCTACAAATCGTGGGGAGATCCAGCGATCAGTCTTGGGGGTAATCGCTCTTGCTTTAACCTCCCTGGATCTGGATTGTGATCTAGGGTGGAAGTTGTGGGTGGGTTTACAGCTTGCCAGAAACGGAAGTTGCCCCCACACGTTCGGGACGAAAATTCCTCTAGCTGGCCTTAAAGCCATAGTGTGGCAACAAGCCCAAAAGTCAAGCAATTAAGTGGCAACATGCCAAGGCAAAGGAAACAGAAAAATGCAACCCTAGACTCCTATTTTGGGGGCATAGAGAGGGAAAAGGACTGCGAGGTCAGAAGTCCTGCTCCAAAAGCCCCAGGGGAAAACATGAGTGGGTTGCAGGCCATAGAGGACCTTAAGAAGGACTTTAAAATCAAATAAGAGAAGTGGAGGAAAAATTAGAAAGAGAAATGAGAAGGATGCAGGAAAAGTATGAAATGAGGGTCAACAGCCTGACTGAGGAAAAACAACACCTTAAAAAATAGACTAACTCAAATGGCAAAGGAGGCCCAAAAGGGCAATGAGGAGAAGAATGCCTTAAAAAGTCGAATTTGCCAGATGGAAAAAGAATCTCAAAAGTTCACTGAGGAGATTCATTCCTTCAGAGTTAGACTGGAGCAAATGGAAGCTAATGACTTTATGAGAAATCAAGATGCTGTTAAGCAGATCCAAACAAACGAAAGATTAGAAGGCAATGTGAAATATCTCATGGGAAAAACCACTGACCTGGAAAATAGATCCAGGAGAGACAATTTAAAAATTATTGGACTACCTGAAAGCCATGATCAAAGAAAGAACCTAGAAATCACCCTTCAAGAAATTCTCAAGGAAAACTGCCCTGATGTTTTAGATCCAGAGGGCAAAATAGAGGTTGAAAGAATCCACAGATCACCTCCTGAAAAAGATCCCAAAAAGAAAACTGCCAGGAATATTATAGCCAGGTTCCAGAATCCCCAGATCAAGGAGAAAATACTCCAAGCAGCCAGGAAGAAACAATTTCAATATTGTGGAAACACAATCAGAATAGCCCAGGACCTGGCAGCTTCTACACTGAGGGATCGAAGGGCATGGAATATGATATTCCAGAGGGCAAAAGAACTGGGAATGAACCCAAGGGTCACCTACCCAGCAAAACTGAGTATTTTGTTTCAGGGGAAAATATGGTCATTCAGTGGAATAGAGGACTTTCAAGCATTCTTGAGGAAAAAAACAGAATTGAATAGAAAATTTGACATCCAGACACAAGAAGGAAGAGATGCCTGAGAAGGTAATCAGGGAAAAGAAATCAAAAGGAACTTATCAAAGTTGAACTATTTACATTCCTATATGGAAAAGCAATAACTGTGACTGATGATATCTTTCTCACTATGAAAATAATGGAAGAAGGGCGTGTGGTCATATGAATACATATGTGAATGTGTGTGTATATGGTTACAGTTATATATGGATAGAGGGCATAGGTTGATTTTGTTGGGAAGGGAGAATACTCAAGGGATGAAATTATGAGGTGAGAGAGGAAAGTGGCAAGAGGAGATGGGGAGAGACATGGTAGGGTAAACTATCTCATGTAGGGGAAGTGGGTGCAAAGGAGGGGGAGAATAAGGAAGGCTAAAAAGGCAAAACCACATTCACATTGAATTTGGTTCAGGGAGAAAATGACATACATACTAAATGGGATATCTCAACCTGCAGCAGGATAGGGGGAAGGGGGATGAGAGGAGGGATGATGGATGGGAGGGCATCCTTGGGGTAAGGGGAGGTTGGAAGTACCCACTATAGAAGAGGGACAGGATCATGTAGGGAATGGACCAGGTGGGGGGTGGGATGAGAGGGAGGGAATTATAAGCAGCCTTGTACAATATATCTACTATGATAATGTTTTGCATAGCTAGACATGTACAACATATACTGAATTACTTATCTCCCAAGAAGGAATGGGTGACAAGGGAGGAAGGAAATGGATCTGAAATTTGAGGCCGTAACATTAATTTTTCAAATATATATATAAATACTATTATTAATACTCTTTTGCCTATAATTGGGAGATAAGATGTGCAGGCATTGGGACACAAAGATTCATCTTCTTCTAATGGAAAAGTCGATGGGGGTATGGGAGAGAGCAGATTGGAGGAAGAGATATCTTGTGGGACTACTATTCTGGGAGGTTGGGTAGGGGAATAATGGGGGGAAAATGATTGTAACTCAAAATCTGGTGGAAATGAATGATGTAAAACAG
Source organism: Gymnobelideus leadbeateri (assembly GCA_011680675.1). Taxonomy (NCBI): domain Eukaryota; kingdom Metazoa; phylum Chordata; class Mammalia; order Diprotodontia; family Petauridae; genus Gymnobelideus; species Gymnobelideus leadbeateri. The sequence goes on from WOXC01010186.1 coordinate 143,886, forward strand.
AAGTTAATAAAGTATTTGTTTAAAAAAAAAGAAAAAAAAAGAAAAGACAGGGTTAGCAATCACCATCTCAGATGAAGCAAAAGCAAAAATAGACCTAATTATATGAGATAATCAGGGAAACTACATTTTGCTGAAAGGTACCATAAACAATGAAGTTAATGCTTAATTTTTTCAGATAAAAGTCTTATTTCTCATATATAGGGAACTGGCTCAAATTTATAAAAATAATAATCATTCCTTAATTGAGAAATAGTCAAGCATATAAACAGGTAATTTTCAGAAGAAATCAAAGCTATCTATAGGCATATGGAAAATGCTTTAAATCATTATTGATTAGTGAAATAAAAATTGAAACAACTCTGAGATACTACCTCACACCTGTCAGAAATTACAAATTCAGGGAAGGGAGGTGGGAGGATTTGGAAGAATTAGGATACTAATGCACTTTTGGTGGAGTTGTGAATTAATCGAAACATTCTGAAGAACAGCTGGGAAGTATACCCAAAGGGCTATAAAACTGTTCATATCCCTTGACCCAGCTCTACAACTACTAGGTCTGTATCCCAAAGATATTTTTAAAAAGGAAAAAGGCCTATTTGTACAAAAACATTTATAACAGCTCTTTTGTGCTGGTACAGAATTGGAAATTGAACAAGTTGTGGTATGTGGTTGTGATAGAATACAATTGTGCTATAAAAAATCATGAACAAGGTGGTTTTAAAAAAACATGGCAAGATCTACATGAAGTGATGCACAGTAAGGTGAGAATAACAGAGAGATCATTGTGCATGATAACAGCCATGTTGTAATAATGATCAATTGTGAAATTCTTGGCTATGCTGATCAATGAAATAGTACAATACAATCCCAAAGGACTCATGATGAAAAAGTGTTATCCATCTCCAGAGAGAGAACTAATCATCTTTGAGTGCAAATTGAAGTATAATTTTCTTGTTTGATTTTTCTCACTTTTTTATGATTTGACTAATATAGAAATAGGGTTTGCATGATTCCACAGTGCTTGGTTTCTCAGTGGGTGGGAGAGTAGGGAGGTTGGGAGAGAATTATAAAGACAAAATTTTAAAATAAAAAATGTTAAGAATAAATATTTTTAAATTATGAAAAGGCAAATGTACCACCAATCAAGATAAAATTAAAGCAATTATTAAAAGCTATTTTGCCCAATCATATTCCAAAAAGTTGTTAATCTAGGTGAAATGAATGTTTAAGGATATAATTTGCCCAGATTAACTGAAATACAATACTTAATTAACCCCATCTTAGAAAAAGAACTTGAACAAACCATCAATGAGCTCTCTAATAAAAATCTCCAGGACCAGAGTAAAATTTATCAAACATTTAAAGAACAATTAATTCTAATACTATATAAACCATTTCGGAAAATAAGTAAAGAAAGAGACCTGCTAAATTGTTTCTATGACACAAATTTTACTTTTATACCTAAACCAGGAAGTATAAAAACAGAGAAAAAAACTATAGACCATTTTTCCTTATGAATATTGATGTAAAATATTAAAATGAAATACTAGCAAGGAGATTGCAACAATATATCATAAAAATTGTATGCTACGATTAGGTGGGATTTAAACCAGGAATGCAGGGATGATGGTTCAACATTAAGAAAATTATCAAAATAATTACTTATATCAATAACAAAAATCATATGATAACCTCAATAGATACAGAAAAAAGCTTTTGACAAAATATAATATTCATTCATATTAAAAAATAAAACCTAGAAAGTGTAGGAACCAATTGAGTTTTCCTTAAAATGACAAATAATATCTGTCTAAAATGAAGAGCAAGCATTTTTTGTAATGGATATAAACTAGAAGACTTCCCAATAATATCTGGGGTGAAATTAGGATGTTCATTATCACCACTATTCTTCAATATTTCACTCGAAATGCTAACTAGAGCAATAAGGCAAAATAAAGAAATTGAAGGACTAAAAATAGTCAATGAGGAAACAAAACTATCTCTCTTTGCAGATGATAAGATGATAGCAAGACTCACTAAAAAAGACCTCATTTATCAAATATATAGAAGTTGAGTCAAATTTATAAAAATGAGATCCATTCCCCAATTAATAAATGGTTATAGGCTAAGAACAAGCATTTTTCAAAAGACAAAATCAAAACTATCTATATTTGTACAAAAAATGCTCAAAATTACTATTGATTAGGGAAATATAAATTAAACAACTCTGAAGTACCACCGCACACCTATCAGAGGAAAATGACAAATGCTGAAGGGCATATGGAAAAATAAGGACACCAATGTTATGTTGGTGAAATTGTGAACTGGTCCAGCCATTCTGGAGAACAATTTGGAACTATGGCCAAAAGGTTATAAAATTGTCCATACCCCTTGACCCAGCAATACCACTACTAGGTCTATATCACAAAGAGATTAGATAAAAAGGAAAATAATCTATATGTACACAGATATTTATAGCAGCCCTTTTGTTGTAGCAAAGAATAAGAAATTGAGAGAATGCCTATTAATTAGTTAATTATCAAACAAGTTGTGCTGTACGATTGTGATAAAATACTATTGTGCTATAAGAAATGAAGAGGAGGGAGTATAGGGTCCACATGGGACCATAGGGTTAAAGTCCAGGGAGTCAGAGCCAGAAGAGGAAGGAAGCATTCTTGTCTTAGACCCACTTCCAAAATGGAGGTCCCAGTAGGAACTCAGCAATGGGACAAGGGTGGGGGTGGGGGGTCAACACAGAAGTGGACAACTGTTCTAAGGGTCAAACAGACCTGATCTCTAAGTAATGGGAGAAATTACTTCTCTCACTTCTACCTTTCTTTTCTATATGAAAACTCTTCAGATGCTTAAAGAACTTTCTGGAATCTATATCTATGAAACCTCTTCTACTGATTGTTAGTTTCCATCTCTTGATGGAGGACAGGGAGAGTTTAGGCATGGAAAACTTCCTAGCTCCAACCTATATGTGAAGGGGTGCAAATACCATGTAAAGGGCTATTGAGTAAGGAAGCCTCTCCTTCCCCCAACTTCACTCTGATCAAAGTCCAGGCTGTTTTTCTGGTATGACTTGGACAATGTGTCACCCTCTTCCACTAAATGCCATTTGACCCTGAGCTTCAGTCTGTCATCTTCTGGGAAGCCTCTGGTCAAACACTTCCTCTGCTGGCCAGTTATGAAAACTGCAGGTCTATACCTGAGCCTGACTAATGAGCCTGTGGACCTAAGCTGAGGGGAGAGAGTCATGATCACAGGTATGGTGGTGGGAGAAAAGTCTATGAAACCTGCCATGCAGGAGGAAACAAGATGGCAAATTAGCAGCAGGCATCCAACTGAACTCTGTCAATATTCCCCTCAAAACAACTTTTTAAAAATGCCTCAAAAATCAAATTATTGAGAGGCAGAGCCAACTAAAGGTTAAGGTGAAACATTTATCTAGTCTCCGAAAACTTAGGAGGTCAGCAGGAGAAGTTTGCCATACCAGGTAGAGGCCTGTTGAGAGCCCACACATTTAGCAACAGCAAAAGTGGCTGCTACAGTAGTAGCAGTAGCTTTGGGAACTCTCAGCCCAAAGATGGTAAGAGGGTTAGATAACTGGTCAGAACAAGATTACAAGTTGATCCTTTGCTGGCACTTGGTACAAGTGGTAGCTGACTGTACTGACTATGCTGACTGGCAACTATATTGCTCACACACAGTTCCAGGTCTCAGTTCCACAGCAGAGACTAGAATTTATAGTCAATTACAAGGGAATGGGAGCTTTGGTTACAGTTCCAAAGCAAAGAGGAGTACTAGCACTTGTAGTTGTAGGGGAATAGGGACCTTTTCTTGGGTAAAGACCAGAGTGAAGAAGTGGAGGAGAGCAATGACCACACCTCTCTCTAGAACACACCACCTTGGCAACACCAAAAAACTTGTTGTCCCCATAACTAGCTCTAAAAGCAGTAGCACAAAAAAGCCTGAAGCTTAGAACAGTACCTCCCCACTTCCAAGGGAGCAGAGTCCAAATTTAATATAAAATTCAAAGTCAAAAAATAGGTCAGAAAAAAATGAGGGAACAGCAGAAAAAGAACTTGATCGTGAAAATCTACTATGAAGGCAGGGAAGCCCAAGGCACAAATACAGAAGAAAACAATACTGCAAAACAGCTACCACAAACCCTCAAATAGAAATGCTAATTGGATCCAAACATAATAAGAATTTTTGGAATATTTAAAGAAAATTATAAGAGTAGTGGAGGAAAAATTGGGGAAAGAAATGAGAGTGATGCAAAAAAAATTATGAAAAGAGAGTTAACAGCTTGATGAAAGAGGCACAAAGAACACTAAAGAAAATAACACCTGAAATGGAATTGGTCTAATGGTAAAAGATTTAAAGAAAATTATGAGAGTAGTGGAGGAAAATTTGGGAAAAGAAATGAGAGTAATGCAAAAAAAATTATGAAAAGAGAGTTAACAGCTTGATAAAAGAGGCACAAAGAATACTAAAGAAAATAACACCTTAAAAAACAGAATTGGTCTAATGGTAAAAGAAGCACAAAAATTCACTGAAGAAGAGAACTCCTAAAAACACAATAGGGCAAATAGAAAAGGAGGTACAAAAGAAGAAGAAAATAATTCCTTAAAAATTAGAATTGGCCAAGTGGAAGTTAATGATTCCATGAGACATAAAAAAAAAAAACAATAAAACAAATCCAACAGAATGAAAAATAGAAGAAAATGTGAAATATCTCATTGCAAAATTGACCTGGAAAATAGATTGAGGAAGATCATTTAAGAATCATTTGAATGTTAGAAAGTCACAATAAAAAAAAAGAACCTAGACATCATATTTCAATTATCGAGTAAAAATGCCCTAATATCTTAGATCCACAGGGTAAAATAGAAATGGAAAGAATCTACTAATCACTTACCAAAAGAAATCCAAAAGGAAAACTCCCAACAATTTGCCAAATTTCAGAGCTCCCTGGTCAAGAAGAAAATACTTGTAAGCAGTCAAAAAGAAACAATTCAAATATCATGATGCCATAGTAAGGATTACACAAAAGTTAGTGACTTCTACAGTAAAGGAGCAGAGGGTTTAGAATATAATATTCTGGAAGGCAAAAGATCTAGAATTACAACTAACATTAACCTACACACCAAAACTGAGTATAATCCAGCAGGGGGAAAATAGATATTTAATGAAATTGAGGACTATCAACTATTTATGATGAAAATATCAGAGCTGAGTAGAAATTTTGACATTCAAATACAAGACTCAAGAGAAGCCTAACAAAGTAAAGATGTAAAAGAAGTCACAAGGGACTCAGTAAGGTTAAACAGCTTACATTCCTATCTGGGAAGATGATGCATGTAACTCTGCAGAATATTACGATTATTATGACAGTTAAAAACTTGCATGAACAGAGGATATGAGTCTGGTTTCATTGTTAGAATTATCTCCCTCCAAAAAAAATGAATGGGTGAGAAAAAGGGATGCACTGGGAGAAAGGGAAAAAGAGAGGAAGAATAAGGAAAATATTCTCACATAAATAAGGTGTGCAAGGAAGAGTTTTTACAGTGTCTAGGAAAATGGGTGGGGGGCAATCCTTGAGCCTCATTCACATTGGAATTCATTCAAAAAAAGGAAAAATATATAGACACATTGAGTTGTGTATAGATATCTATCTTATCCAATAGAGAAATAGGTGGGGAAAGGAATAAGAGAAAGAATCAGATAAAAGGCAGATTAAGGAGGGCAGTGATTAGTACATTAATATGATTAGTGATTAATAAAACCATTCCAAGGGACTCCTGATGAAAACTATTATCCTCCTCATTCAATAACTGATGAATTCTGAATGCAGATTGAAGTATCTTTTTTTTTTAACTTTACCTCACCATTTTTTTTTTTTGCAACATGGCTAATATGGAAATATGTTCTACATGATTTAACATATAGAAGTAATATCATATCGCTTGACTTCTGAATTGGTGGGGGGAAAGTCTGGAAGGAAAGAGGGAATTCAGGACTCAATTTTCTTTAAACATTAAAAATTAGCTAATAAACAAAATCACAAAATCTAAAACCCTAATTTTCTCTCTCTACTCCCTCACACCTTTCTACCCTGCTTTAATATTTTTAATATTTTAATTCATGTGCTGAACTGATCTTCCTGAGGGTTAATATGTCAAACACAGCCCATACCTCTAAAATCTGTGGGACTTTTTAAAAAGAATTATGCATGGGAACAAATTGTTAAACACGGTATAATTCTGATATGCTAAAAAAAAATAACCTAATGAAGACAATATCCACTCTATATGTGTGTGGATGTATATATGTGTGTGTATGTGTGTATGTATTTATGTATGTATGTATATACAAACATATACATTCATATATAATATAAATTATATGTATACAAGCAAAGAATTAGCATGAGTATAATTTATAAATTGGCTGATTATTGATGGATGTTAACCCCAACCTATGAAATGAATTTCCTTCTCATTCCTAGGTAATGTAGAGAGAGAAAGAGATAATCATTGATCCCCATAAAGAGAATAGGCTGGCTTTCTCACAAAATTATTTTCTCAAAGATATCTGGCAGCTGGCTGTAAAGAATTTACTCTACATACTCACAAGGAAAATGCACTAACATAAGAGATTATTTCCTAAAGATCTCAGAAGCATGCATGATAGCCTCGCCATAACTCTGATTCTGTACACTGTGTACTGTTGTGTCTCATCTTTTTACTCATTATGCTTCAGTATTGTGAAGGAACCTGACAATTAAACTATAGTTGCTTTTCTCAGAGAGGGAAGGTTTTGAGATGACATGATATCCTCTCTTGAAATTATTTGATCATTGGTAATGAGGAGTTGATATATTAATATTCTGAAACAGTAAATTATTACATCCTGTATATAAGAAGAGGCAGTATGGTATAGTGGATAGGGTGTTGGACTTGAAATTGGGTTCAGTTCCTGCCTCAGATACTTATGAGCTTCATGATATTAGGCAAATAATTTAATCTCTTTGTGTTTAAATTTCCTCATCAGTAAAATGTGGTTGGAGAGGGTTACACATGATCACCTCTAAGACCCTTTCCCATTTTAAAACCATATTCCTAATGTGTTGTTATCATTTGGAAATAAACAATATGAAGGAGGTGGGATAATCATAGAATTTTAGAAATAAAGGAGGGCTTAAAACATAGAATATTAGAATTGTAATAGATAATATAAGTTAATATTTTAGAACTGAAAAAGGCTTTGGAAAATGGAAAATGTAATCCAAGTTAAAAGGAATCAGTGAACCTTTGATTTGGAACTGAGGCTGTCTAGTCCAGCCTTTTCAGGATGGCCTTCTGAAATGGTCCTCAAGTAAAACATTATTTTTAAATGAGAAGTCAAGGGAAAAAGGCCAATTGGTTTGTCACCTCTCACACATCTAGTTAATTCAAGCCTCTGATCTATAAACCCTGTCATTTGCCTCCCTGTCCTATTCTCCCCACTAGTTCCACTAGACTGCAAAAATTTGGGAATTTTTGATGACAGCATTAGAAACAGACAGCTACATGCATTGTGTGGATGGATTAATCCATAGTTAATGTCTAGAAAACCACCTTATGGAGTGGAAAGTATTGGTTTCTCTGATTATGAGCAACCTTCTTCTATAAACATTAACCTTGCTTGACTGCTCAAGGGTGAAAATGCCGTAATACATTATAAAACTATTAATGAAGTTGGAACTCTAGAAAACATGTTTATAAGTCAGGCTAATAATGTGTAAGGAGTTATCAGAAAGTACAGTTCTTTGATCCTATTGCTAAAAATTGCAACTTTAGTCCAGATTGAGTTACTGAAGATAGAATATAGAGCAGCTCAGATGATTTGAAATACAGGAATACCTCAGGAAAATCTGGCTCAAATATGAAGCCTGATTCTGGAATGTTGAAGGTATTCTTTTGCTAATTTAAAAAAATCAACAAGCTAATGGCAGGGGGTGGAGCCAAGATGGCAGAGTAGAAACAGCTCATCCAAGCCTCTCTGCCCCCAGATTCTCCACAAACTATGTAAAAAAGGACTCTGAAAATCTTCTGGAGCCCCAGCACCCACAGAACGACACAGAGAAGCTAACCTCCCGCTGAGGACAGCCCAGCACCCTGCAGGAAGGACCAGCGCAGTGGTCTGGGAGCCGGCAGCGCAGAGCGCAGGAGCCGAGCCGAGCCCAGGTCCACGTGAGCCGAGGTTTTAGCCCCAGGGCGGCAGGGCCAGCAGCCGGCTGGAGGAACCCCAGAACACCAGGAACTGTGGAGATTCCAGAATTATCAACATAGACATGCCTAGGACAAAGTAAGAGGTTAGTGTCCTATGGACTTTGGGACCTGTATTTGGGGAATGCGTCAGCTCCCTCCCCTGGGGGCTAGAAGCCGCTGAGGAGACACGCCACTGTGTAGTTTTCAGAGGCATTTCCGGCTCCCAGCCTACAAATCGTGGGGAGATCCAGCGATCAGTCTTGGGGGGTAATCGCTCTTGCTTTAACCTCCCTGGATCTGGATTGTGATCTAGGGTGGAAGTTGTGGGTGGGTTTACAGCTTGCCAGAAACGGAAGTTCCCCCCACACGTTCGGGACGAAAATTCCTCTATCTGGCCTTAAAGCCATAGTGTGGCAACAAGCCCAAAAGTCAAGCAATTAAGTGGCAACATGCCAAGGCAAAGGAAACAGAAAAATGCAACCCTAGACTCCTATTTTGGGGGCATAGAGCGGGAAAAGGACTGTGAGGTCAGAAGTCCTGCTCCAAAAGCCCCAGGGGAAAACATGAGCGGGTTGCAGGCCATAGAGGACCTTAAGAAGGACTTTAAAAATCAAATAAGAGAAGTGGAGGAAAAATTGGAAAGAGAAATGAGAAGGATGCAGGAAAAGTATGAAATGAGGGTCAACAGCCTGACTGAGGAAAACAACACCTTAAAAAATAGACTAACTCAAATGGCAAAGGAGGCCCAAAAGGGCAATGAGGAGAAGAATGCCTTAAAAAGTCGAATTTGCCAGATGGAAAAAGAATCTCAAAAGTTCACTGAGGAGATTCATTCCTTCAGAGTTAGACTGGAGCAAATGGAAGCTAATGACTTTATGAGAAATCAAGATGCTGTTAAGCAGATCCAAACAAATGAAAGATTAGAAGGCAATGTGAAATATCTCATGGGAAAAACCACTGACCTGGAAAATAGATCCAGGAGAGACAATTTAAAAATTATTGGACTACCTGAAAGCCATGATCAAAGAAAGAACCTAGAAATCACCCTTCAAGAAATTCTCAAGGAAAACTGCCCTGATGTTTTAGATCCAGAGGGCAAAATAGAGGTTGAAAGAATCCACCGATCACCTCCTGAAAAAGATCCCAAAAAGAAAACTCCCAGGAATATTATAGCCAGGTTCCAGAATCCCCAGATCAAGGAGAAAATACTACAAGCAGCCAGGAAGAAACAATTTCAATATTGTGGAAACACAATCAGAATAGCCCAGGACCTGGCAGCTTCTACACTGAGGGATCGAAGGGCATGGAATATGATATTCCAGAGGGCAAAAGAACTGGGAATGAACCCAAGGGTCACCTACCCAGCAAAACTGAGTATTTTGTTTCAGGGAAAATATGGTCATTCAGTGGAATAGAGGACTTTCAAGCATTCTTGAGGAAAAAACCAGAATTGAATAGAAAATTTGACATCCAGATACAAGAAGCAAGAGATGCCTGAGAAGGTAATCAGGGAAAAAGAAATCAAAAGGAACTTATCAAAGTTGAACTATTTACATTCCTATATGGAAAAGCAATATCTGTGACTGATGATATCTTTCTCACTATGAAAATAATGGAAGAAGGGGGTGTGGTCATATGAATACATATGTGAATGTGTGTGTATATGGTTACAGTTATATATGGATAGAGGGCATAGGTTGAATTTGTTGGGAAGGGAGAATACTCAAGGGATGAAATTATGAGGTGAGAGAGGAAAGTGGCAAGAGGAGATGGGGAGAGACAGGGTAGGGTAAACTATCCCATGTAGAAGAAGCAAGGGGAAGTGGTTGCAAAGGAGGGGGAGAATAAGGAAGGCTAAAAAGGCAAAACCACATTCACATTGAATTTGGTTCAGGGAGAAAATGACATACATACTAAATGGGATATCTCAACCTGCAGGAGGATAGGGGGAAGGGGGATGAGAGGAGGGATTATGGATGGGAGGGCATCCTTGGGGTGAGAGGAGGTTGGAAGTACCCACTATAGAAGAGGGACAGGATCATGTAGGGAATGGACCAGGTGGGGGGTGGGATGAGTGGGAGGGAATTATAAGCAGCCTTGAACAATATATCTACTATGATAATGTTTTGCATAGCTAGACATGTACAACATATACTGAATTACTTATCTCCCAAGAAGGAATGGGTGACAAGGGAGGAAGGAAATGCATCTGAAATTCGAGGTCGTAACATTAAATGTTTCAAATATATATAAATACTATTATTAATACTCTTTTGCTTGTAATAGGGAGATAAGATGTGCAGGCATTGGGACACAAAGATTCACCTTCCTCTAATGGAAAAGTCAAAGGGGGTATGGGAGAAGGCATGGGAGAGAGCAGATTGGAGGAAGCGATATCTTGTGGGACTGCTATTCTGGGAGGTTGGGTAGGGGAATAATGGGGGGAAAATGACTGTAACTCAAAATCTGGTGGAAATGAATGATGTAAAACAGAAGTTAATAAAGTATTTGTTTAAAATATATATGTTTATTTTAACTATTTCCCAATTACAAATAAATGTTTTCTAACATTCTTTTAAAAAAAAAAAATCAACAAGCATACCATGTACTAGATGCTGTACTGAATGCTTTATAAATACTGTCTCATTGTATCTTCATAACAACTCTGCAATGTAGGTGCTATATATCATCCCCATTTTACAGATGAGAAAACTGAGGCTAGTGTAAAGGGACTTGTCTAGGCATGCCCAGATCACCTAACTTGGAGACACTTCTGTATCCCCTACCATGTGGTTAGGAGTAGGCTCCCTTGAATGACTGCATAAACCGCATTTTTCAAAACTCCCAGGATGAGATAGTTACTCTCTTTCCTATGTTCTCTTTCCAGAGGGGAAGATCATAGTCCACCCATAGTGTGAACTAGTAAGAGGAGAAGGATTTCCTTTCCTTGCTTCTCCCCCTCTTTAACACTAGCTCCAAGAAATGGACCCAGCATTTCCATTTCCTGTTGTTTATCCTCAGGTGCCAGTAGTAATGCCCTACTGACCCTGGGAGTTTGAGCCATGGGGACATTGGAGCCAGGATTGCAGGCAGTATGATATAAGCAGAAAGTCCTTCAAGGAATCCCGAGAAGTCAGGGTACCTAGAATTTAAGCCCAAGGGGGGTTTTGTCTTGAAACTGGAACTGAGATCTCTATAGGAAGTGAACTAATTTGTGAATCTAAGCCCTCCCCAGCCCCACACCAAGACCGAGGTGGTACAAAGGGGGATGGAGATTAAATACCACTACTGGGAAGAAGTTTGAACATTTGAAGTGATATCTTTTGGAATAAATATTTCTTTGTATAAAACTAATCCATTAGTTTTTCTTATTAATGGTTAAATGGAACTGTGGTGTAGGGGATTCAACCTCTAAACTTGAGGGAATACCATCTATGGGACCTGAAAGTCAGAACCTGAATCTCCTATCCCTCCTGATCTCACCAACTCTGCCCCACCCTACCCTGCATGCAGGCACAGAGCATCCAAAAATGAACAGTCCCAGTCAATTGGTCTTTTGAGTGAGGATTAGATAAGTTTCTATCTTTGTTATCATACCCTTTGAAGTAAATATTCCTTTGTAAAAATGAATCCAACTCTGAGAAGTCAAGTGGAACTGGGGTATATACAATTCAACTCCTAAACTCAGGGAAGGACAATTGATAGAACCTAGAAGCTAGAAAAGCTCAGATCTCTCTTTTCTCCTACTTCTACCAATTGGATTCCCTTCCCACAGGAGCAGGGTATTGAGTAATCAAACTCTGACACTGAGGAGAAAATTCCATACAATTGGTCCTTTGAGTCAGTCACACTAGTAAGTGTGCAAGGTTATATTTGAATTTGTCATCCTGATTCCATGTCCAGGGTTCTATAAACTTGCAGGTATTCCTGACAAAGAAAATAGACCCAACCCAGGGCCAGAATGGCATGGAAAAGAAATACAGATTTAAACCTGTCAAGCTTTTGTCAACAAGTGATAACCTGGGTCAGGGCAAGTTACTACTTCTAAATATGGGTGGGAGCAGGTATAGGAGAAAAAAAAAAACCCTTTTGATCAAGAGGCAATAATTCCTTTTCTGATTTATTGTTGCTAGTAAAATAGGTCTACAGGATAAATTTTTACCTTATACTTCCTCTTTCCCCACAAATATCATTAAGGAATTTCCCATTGCATTATTAATCAATAACTAATGTCATAGTTGGACAACAGGTTTTAATGACCTGGTACTTTTGAGGCATTGTTACAGAAGACTTCAGATCATTCCCAGAAGGCCTTGTCAAGAAAAGGGCAAATTCATTTACTTGTCATCAAGTTAGAGCCAAAAGCCTCATTATACTAATTAGAGAGAGACTCATTTGGGTTCTTGGTAGTTGAGAGTTAAAAGGTCTTGCATCCATACCTGTTAGAAGAAGCCAATGGAGCTATCCAGACAGAAATATTCAAATGATAAAAAGAGGACTCACCCAGATGTTAAATTACTATGCCTTATGACCCTTGTGTGTTTGCCTGGGACTGAAGTAAGTCCACAGTGTCTCAGAGCCATACCTTGGAATTAGGCAATGTTCAGAGTCTATATTCTTTCTTTCTAGAATATCAGTTGCTGGTGATCCTGTATGCCACTAGTCAACTTTCTCCTGAAGGTAGAGGACCTAGGTTCAAATTTTAGCTTTGCCACATATTAGTTACATGATCTTTGGCAAATCATTTTGTTCTCTCTGAGTTTCACTATCTTTGGAAAACAAAGGGTTGGATTAATTACTCTATAAAATTCTATTCCAATTCTGAATACTTTGGTCCAGTGACAGAACATTTGAGTTCCTACAAATATTGGTTAAATACCCCCCCCCCCCTTGGCTCCATAGTAGCATATAAAATAGAGCATTGGACCTAGAGTCAAGAAGATCTGAGTTTAAATTTGACCTCAGGCAGTTACTAGCTGTGTGACCTGGACAAGTCACTTTTATTTTAGCCTTAGTTTCTTCAACTGTGAAATAATAACTCCCTACTTTGTAGGGTTGTTGTAATGATTAATGAAATAATTGTAAAGCACTTAGCACTTAGAACCTGGCCATCATTAGCACTATATAAAAACTTATAACATCCCTCTCCCCCTCCAAACATGCACACATAGTATGCCCAGGGAATGGGTGAGGTGAAAGTGAAAGCTAAATGAATACCTTACTATATCCCAGTCCATTGTTTCCTTTAACATATACCAAGGTTTAAGCAAAATTGCCTCAGTCTCTCATTTAACCCATTGCTTGGTTAAGGACAATTAATAAATTAATGCTATAACATTAATTATGAACTCTTTGGAAATCAGGAACTGTTTTTACTTAACTTTATATACCTAGTGCTTAGCACAGTTTCTGGCACATTATAGGTGCTTAATAAATGTTTGTTGACTGACTGACATATGAAACCACTTTGGAATACCAAAATCATTCATTTCATCACACATAGACAGTGAAATAGTGAGAAAAGCATAGGCCTGGGAATGAGAAGAAGTGAGTTCTGGGTATGACTCTACTATGTACTCCTAGGTGGATCATTTCACTGATTTACACCTCAGTGTCTGCTTCTGAAATGAGAGTATTATGCTCAGTGTTTAAAGCTTTTTCCAACTCTAACACACTATAGGTATATATGTAGCAGAATTCTGTCTTAAAATATCTATTTCAGCTTTCATATTCTATATTCTACATCCTAACATCCTTGTTCTAAGTTCTATTCTCTCTTTAATGATCTATGATTCTAAGCAATTTCTACCCGTTTGGGACTCTGGGGCCAGCATGCCTGCAGACATCCCCCATATTCCACAGCAAACTTATTTGCTAAGCTCCACAGAGCTGGGTTTGTTTTGTGACTTCCCTTGAAACAATCACCACACTTAGCTCTGCTTGGGAAAGGATGCGTTTTCAACCTGAAAATGAGATATCTGGATCCGTCAATGTTAGCCAAGGGCTATGGTGTTGAAAATATTATTTGTGAAAGGAACAAGACCCTATAACAAAACTCAAAGCTGTCTGGATTCTGAGAGGAATAGCAATGCAGGATCCCAGGTGGTGGGCAGAATTATTTTCTCCCACATATCAGACTTCATTGTATTCTAATAAAAGATGTTTCTTAGCACCTTCTGGAAGTCACTTATTCAGCCCAGCTGCCCTAGGCTCTAAAGGCCACTTGGGGACTAATGGCAATGAAGTCACTGTTGTTTAACAACTGCACTTAATTCTGATGAAGATAGGTCCCCACTGAGAAATACAGGGAGCATTTGGATAAGATTATAAGTCCAGCTTCTTTGCATATAATAGGTGTTTAATAAATCTTTTAAATTTTATTTAATTAGTCTGGCATTGAGGTCCTATCATGATATCTATTACCTCCAATACTCCCTACCTTGCATTATACTTACCTGTGATGTTGTATCACCCATTTTGTTTCCACAGGTCCTGTAAAAAAGTAAGTACAGGCAGAGTCAAGATGGCAGAGTAGAAACAGCTCTTCCACACAGCTCTTGCTCCCACTACCTACAAATTTATGTAAAAGGGGACTCTAAACCTTTGGAGCTCCAGAACCCACAAAATGGCACAGAGAAACTAACTTCCCACTGAGGACAGTCCAGCAGCCCGGCATGGAGCAGCCAACACAGCTCTCTGGGAGCCGAGCCCAGGCCCAAAGCAGCCGGACCAACGATGGGCTCGAGGGACCACAAAATACTACCAGCTGTGGCAATTCCAGAATTGTCAACACATAGATGCCAACTACAAAGTGAGAGGTTAGTGCAGTATGGACTTTGTGACTCATTAATGGGGAGAGCCCATCTGCCTCTTTCCCTGGGGGTGAGAAGCCACAGAGATGCTTCAAGGGCAGCCACAGACACACAAAGCAGCTTCAGTTCCTGGCCTACATACTGTAGGGGAATCTGGCAATCAGTCTTTGGGGTAATCGCTCTTGCTTTACCCTTCTTGGATCTGGATTGCAGTCTGGGGTGGAGGTCTTGGGGTGTGTGACCAGCTTGTCAGAGTGTGTGGAGGCTTCAGAGAGGCCACCCAAGTAATATTTCCATCAGTTGGGAAAAACCCAGTGTTTGGGACAGAAGCTCCCCTGGCTGGTAGCAGAGTCCTACAGTGGCAATAAGCCTAAAAAGTAAAATAATTGAGAGGCAATATGCCTAGGCAAAGGAAACAAAATAAACAGAAAAAGTCAACATTAGACTCCTATTTGGGGGGCAAAGAGGATCGAAGCATGGGACAGGAGGAGGACAGGGAGGTCAGAACTCCTGTACCTAAAGCCCCAAATGAAAATATGAGCTGTTTACAGGCCATAGAGGACCTTAAGAAGCAGATAAGAGAAATGGAGGAAAAATTAGGAAGAGAAATGAGAAAGATGCAAGAAAAGTATGAAATGAGAGTTAACAGCTTGACTGAGGAAAATAACTCCTTAAAAGTACACCAACTCTAATGGCAAAAGAGGCTCAAAAAGGCAATTAGGAGAAAAATGCCTTAAAAAGCTGAATTTGCCAGATGGAAAAAGAATCTCAAAAGCTCACTGAGGAGAATAATTCCTTCAGAATTAGACTGGAGCAATTGGAAGCTAGTGACTTTATGAGAAATCAAGATGCTTTTAAACAGATCCAAACAAATGAAAAAAATAGAAGGCAATGTGAAATATCTTATGTGAAAAACCACTGACCTGGAAAATAGATCCAGGAGAGATAATTTAAAAATTATTGGAATACCCAAAAACCATGATCAAAGAAAGAACCTAGAAATCATGATTCAAGAAATTCTCAAGGAAAATTGCCCTGATATTTTAGAACCAGAGGGCAAAATAGAGGTTGAAAGAATGTACCTCCTGAAAATATCCCAAAAAGAAAGCTCATAGGAATATTATAGCCAGGTCCCAGAATTCCCAGATCAAGGAAAAAATATTACAAGCAGCCAGGAAGAAACAATTTGAATACTGTGGAAATGCAATCAGGAAAACACAGGATCTGGCAGCTTCTACACTGAAGGATTGAAGGGCTTGGAATATGATATTCCAGAGGGCAAAGGAGCTGGGATTAAAACCAAGAATCACCTACCCAGCAAAACTGAATATCATGTTTCAGGGGAAAATATGGTCATTCAGTGGAATAGAGGACTTTCAAGGATTCTTGATGAAAAAACCAGAGTTGAATCGAAAATTTGACATTCAGATACAAGAAGCAAGAGATTCTTGAGAAGGTAAACAGGGAAAATAAATCACCATGAACTTATCAAAGTTGAACTGTTTACATTCCTACATGGAAAAACAATAACTGTAGCTTATGAAATTTTTCTCACTATGGAAATAGTTGAAGAAGGGCATATGGGCATTTGAATACATATGTGAATGTGTGTATATATGTTTACAGGCATACAGAGATAGAGGACAGAAGTTGAATGTAATACAAAGGGATGATACTTAAAAGGTAAAATTAAGGGGTGAGAGAGGAATATAATGAGAGAAGTTGGGAAGAGACGGAATGGGGAAACTATTTCATATAGAAGAGGCAAGGGAAATGGTTACAAGGGAGGGGAAGAACAGGAAGGCAAAAAGGCAAAACCTTATTCGCATTGAATTTGGATCAGGGAGAGAATGACATACATACCAAATAGGATATCTCACCCTACAGGAGAGTACAGGGTTAAGGGATGAAAGTGGGGATGATGGAAGGGAGAGCGGGAGGGAAGGGGGTGAGTTAAGTTGGCAGCACCCAATTCTCAGAAGGGACAGGATCTAAGTAGGGAATAGACTAAGTGGGAGGTGGGATAGGAGGGAGGGAAATATAGTCAGTCTTTTACAATATATCTAATATGGTAATGTTTTACATAGCTACACATGTACAACCTATACTGAACTGCTTATCTTCCCAGTAAGGGTGGGTGACAAGGGAGGAAGGGAATGAATCTGGAATTCAAAGTTGTAAAATAAAATGTATTAAAATATATAAATACTATTATTAATACTATTTTACATATAATTGGGAAATAGGATGTGAAGGTATTGGTACATGGAGATTCACCTTGCCCTACTGAAAAAGCTGAAGGGGGTATGGGAGAAGATATGGGAGAGAGCAGGTGGGATAAGGGGTTATCCTGTGAGACTGCTATTCTGGGGTGGGGGGTAGGAAAAATGGGGGGGGGATTATAACTCAAAATCTAGCAGAAATGAATGATGTAAACCAGTATTTAATAAAGCATTTGGAAAAAAAAAGTAAGTACATTGAGGTCAGAAATTGTCTTTATATCCCTAGTTCCTAGAAGAATGATTTGAAAATATCAAATAGTCCGTAAGGTTTTTGTTAGATTTGGTTAAAATGAATTGAATCTGCACCCAACCCAATATTTTTATTGTATCCCCCACTTCTCTTTCCATACCCTTTCTGAAATATATCCTGCACTCCTAAATAGCAAGCCCAACCTCAGCTCCTGTCTACTGATTTTCATTGTTCTCTGCCTCTTCAAACTAGAATGCCAGCTTCAAACAAAAATTGATTCTCCAGGGTCTGGTTCAAATGCTACATTCTATATGAAGCCTTCCCTAAGCCTCCTCTATCCCAATCTCAGGACTTTGTATTTCTGCAATGAAACACACTCAATTCTACTTTGTAATATCATCATGGAAATGTCTAGATTTAACTATTATAAACTCCAGTCAATTTATAAATATATCTTAAGTACCTTCTGCATGCCAAGCACAGTGCCAGGTACTAAGAATGCAATGAAGAAAATTAAACAGTCCTAACCCTCAAAGAGCTTATATTCATTTGGGGTTAATGACATGAACAAAATTAACTATATAGAAAATATGTGCAAGTATGTAGGAGGGGATAGGATTGAACTGAGGCTTCTTGATCAAATGAATCAATCTAATCTTTTTGCTAAAATTATGAAATATTGCAACCAGCAGAAAGTAGAACCCCCTATAGAGCTGGACATTCATTCTGAATCTTTATGGAAAAGCAAGTAATTTTCTGGAATAAATAAGCAAACTGTAATTAGTCCCTGTGATTTGATTTGAGGTTGTGTAGAAGATGATCGATGACTAAGTCAATAGAAACAATCTACTCTCTGGCTTAATAGGAACATGAAGCATGCTGAAATTTGCTCTTCCTAGTTGGTTGTAGAGAGCATATGCAGATATTCTCTTCTGGTTTCTAGTTAGCAATATGGGAGCATTAGGGGCCATCTATCATGTAACACTCAAGGACTTGGATTGAGAGTTGATGAAGAGTCAGCAAATGTCTATTGAGGCAGCAGATCTTAAGGGTCACTGAATATTTATGTATATGTACATACATATATACATATATGTGTATGCATGTGTGCCTAAATAGATATAATACTACTATTGTTCTGAATGACTTCCTTTCTTTCTTATTTTTTTTTCTTTTGGCTATGAATGAGGTGAATTGTTTCCACATATCTTGTAAGCATTAAGTCAGGAAAGGAACAATTGCCCTATCACCACACTTGGGTCTCCATGAGAATCTGAATATATAGTCATCTCTTCTTTTTCTCCCTTGATCTTGGATAAACAATTATCTTGGGGTGGATTTGTCCAGGACTGCTGGTAACATTATAGGTACACAGAGAGGATAACTTAGACACTTCCCAATAACATCAGGGGTGAAGTAAGGACATTCATTATTATTCAGTATTGTACTAGAAATGTTCACTTTGGGGAAAAGGCAAGAAAAAAATGAAAGAATAAGAGTGGTCAATGAGGAAATAAAACTATTCCTCTTCGCACACAATATGATGGTATACTTAGAGAATCCTAGAGAATATTTTTTTAAAAACTAGTTGAAACAATTAACAGCTTTAGAGATGTTGCAAGATACAAAATAAACCCCATAAATCATCAGCATTTCTATATATTAAAGACAAAAGCAAACAGGAAGAGATAGAGTGCAAAATTCCAATTAAAATAACTCCAGAAATTATAAAATACTAATTGCCAAGATACACATAGCAATTATATAAATATAGTTGCAAGCACTTGTCACACAAATGCAGGTAGATTTAAACAACTGAAGAAATATTAATTGCGTATAAGCAGGATGAGCCAATATAATAATATAATACATAAATAATAAAAATAAATATAATAAAAACAAATATAATATGATAAAGTAACACTTTTACTTAATTTATTCAGTGCTATACCAACCAACCTACCACAGAATAATTTTATAGACCTAGAAAAAATAACAAAATTCATATGGAAGAACAAAATGTCAAGAATGTTAAGCAAGTGAATAAAGAAAAGGTAAAGGAATGAAGCCTAGCAATAACAAATTTTAAACTCCAAAATGGTACAAATCAAAACAATCTGATTCTGGTTAAGAAACAGAGTGGTTGGGGGGCAGATTCAAGATGATGTAGTAGTAACAGGACTTCCACGAGTTTCTGGCTCTCACCTATGCCAATTCATGTAAAAGGTGACTATGAAGAAACTTTGGAGCTACAGAACCCACAACATGACACAGAGAAGCTAACCTTCCACTGATGACAGCCAGACAGGCCAGTAGCAAGCAGACAGCGCAGCACTCTGGGAGCCAACTCTGGCCAGGCTTGAGCCAGAGGTTTTATCCCCAGGGTGCCTGACAGACCACCCAGTGGAGGGACTTCAGATAGCCAGCAGCTGTGGCAGTTTCCAGAATTATCAACACACAGATGCTAAGGACACAGTGAGAGGTCAATGCAGTGTGGACTTTGGGACCCAGTCGTTGGGAGTGCTGTGGGACTCTGGCCCTCGGGGGGAGAAGCCTCTGAGGAGCTACGGCTGCTCAGCTGCTGCCACATGGCAGCTTCAGCTACTGGCTGACAATTTGTAGGGGGAACAGTCTGAGGGGTAATTTCTCTTCCTTTAACCTTCTTGGATCTGGATTGCAGTCCAGGGTGGAGGTCCTGGGTTGTGCAACCAGCTTGCCAGAATGTGTGGAGGCTTCAGAGAGGGCACCCAACTAACACCTTAAGCAGCTGAGAAAACCCCAGCTTTTGGTACAAAGCTCCCTTGTCTGGTAGCAGGGTTCTACTGTGGCAAAAAGCCCAAAAGTCAAGTAATTGAGTGGTAAAATGAGCAAACGAGGGAAGCAAAGCAAACAGAGAAACCCAACTCCACTCTCCAATTTTGGGGACAAAAAGGATTAAAGGATAGAACAGGAGGAAAACAGTGAAGTCAGAACTCCTGAACCAAAAGCTTTCAAGAAAAATACAAGCTGATTATAGGCCATAGAGGACCTTATGAAGGATTTGGAAAATCAAGAAAGAGAAGTGGAGGAAAAATTGGGAAGATAAATAAGAATGATGCAAGAAAATTATAAAATGACAGTCAATAACCTGACTAAAGAAAATAACACCTTAAAAATAGGCAAACCCAAATGGTAAAAGAGGCTCAAAAAGGCAATGAGGAGAAGAATGCTGTAAAAAGCCAAATTTGTCAGATAGAAAAAGGATCTCTCAAAAGCTCATTGAAGAGAATCATTCCTTCAGAATTAGATTGGAGCAAAGGGAAGCTAGTGACTTTATGAGAAATCGAAATACTATTAAATAGTTCCAAACAAATGAAAAAATAGAAGGCAATGTGAAATTGAAAAAACCACTGACCTGGAAAATAGATCCAGGAGAGATCATTTAAAAATTATTGGACTACCTGAAAGCCATGATCAAAAAAAGAACCTAGAAATTATACTTCAAGAAATTCTCAAGGAAAACTGCCCTGATGTTTTAGAACCAGAAGGCAAAATAGAAGTTGAAAGAATCTACCCACCAGCTCCTGAAAATGATCAAGAAAACTTATAGGAATATTATAGCAAGGTTCTCAAATTTCCAGATGAAGGTGAAAATATTAAAAGCAGCCAGAAAAAAACAATTTGAATATTGTGGAAACACAATCAGGATAACATAGGATATGGCAGCTTCTACACTGAGGGATAGAAGGGCTTGGAATATGATATTTTAGAGGTCAAAGGAGCTGGGATTAAAACCAAGAGTCACCTACCCAGCAAAACAGAGTATAATGTTTCAGGAGAAAATATGGTCATTCAATGAAATAGAGTACTTTCAAGCATTCTTTATGAAAAAACCACAGTTGAATAGAAAATTTAAGATTCAGATACAAGAAGCAAGAGAAGCATGTGAAGGTAAACAGGGAAAAGAAATCATAAGGAACTTATCAAAGTTGAAGTATTTACATTCCTACATGGAAAAAATAATAATTGTAACTTATGAAACATTTATCAGTATGAGAATAGTTGAAGGGAATATATATATATATATATATATATATATATATATATATATGTATGTATGTATGTATACACATACATATATGTCTATATAGGAGGGTATATGGTCATATGAATACATATGTGATTATGTTTATATATGTGCACAGATATACATAGACAGAGGGCACAGGACCAATTTAATCGGAAGGGATGATACATAAAAGATGAAATTGAGAGATGAGAGAAGAATATAATGAGAGGAAATGGGAAGAAACAGAATCGGGTATATTATCTCATATATAAGAGGCAAGGGTAAACTGTTACAATGGAGGGGAAAAAGGGGAATGAGTCAACCTTATTCTCATTGAATTTGGCTTAGGGAGGGAATGACATACACACTAAATAGGGCATCTCACCCTACAGGAGAGTAGGAAGAAGGGGAGGATACGGGGGATGATGGAAGGGAGGGCAGGCTGTGGGGGAGGAAGTTGGAAGTGCCCACATTTGAAAAGGGACAGAATCAAAGTAGAGAATAGAACAATTGGTGGTGGTATGATATGGAGGGAAATATAGTCAGTCTTTCACAATATATCACTATGGAAATGTTTTGCATAGCTACACATGTACAACCTATATTGAATTGCTCATCTTCCCAGTTGGGTGGGTGACGAGGGAGGGAAAGAATCTGGAATTCAAAGTTTTAAAATCAAATGCTTAAATATATATGTATGTATTGTTGTTGTTGTTGTTGTTGTTGTTGTAATTGTTATTTTACATGTAACCGGGAAATAAAATATACAGGCACTGAGACATAGAGATCCACTGTGCTCTGTTGGAAAGTCAGAGGGGAAATGGGGGAAGATATGGAAGAGAGCAAATTGATGGAGGGGATATTCAGTGGGATAGCTGTTTTGCGATGGTTTGTAGGGGGAAATGGGGAGGAAATTTGCAATTCAAAATCTTGTGGAAATGAGTGATGTAAACTAAAAAACAAAAAAGAGAGGGAAAAAGTGAATGTTGAAGACTAAAAATAAAGTCTTTTTTAAAAGACAATATTATAATGTTAATCAACTGTTAAAGACTTTGCTCCACTGATAACTGCAGTGATTTTTGACAATTCCAAAGGATTCATGTAAAAAAATACTATCTCGAGAGAGAACTAAAGAACTTTGAATGCAGATTATAGCATATTTTTCTTTCCTTTTTTGCAATATTGTTAATATGGATATAGATTTGCAAGATTTCACCAATATAATGAGTATTATATTGTTTGCTTTCTTAACAGGTAGAAAGGAGGTGGGGAGAAGAAAATTAAACTAATGTTCAAAAATAAATTTAACAAAAATCAGAACAATTTTCTTTAGTCTCTCTGAAAGCATAAGTAATATCCTTTCACTTGCTTCCCCTGTGCCATATAATTATATCTCAAAATAGTCAATGTTGCATGATCATATACAGTCCTACATATGCTAATAAAAATTATAATTATGTTCTAATATAAAAGTTTTGAAGATTCACAAAGCATTACATCAAGGAAAGAAGAAACAAATATTCCTTCATAACTTAATATCTTCAAAGGATAATGAAGGTTTAAGATTTAAAACAAATAAATGACAACAAAAAGAGGATCTGGACATCTACTGGTTTTGTTTTCTCACTGAAGAAAACAAATCCTTAAAAAGTAAAATTTGTGAACTGGGACAGGGGGTTCAAAATCTAACTGGAGAAAATGTCTCCTTAAAAACGGAACTTCAAAAACTAACTGAGGAAAATAATTCACTAAAAATTAGAATCAGTCAAATTGAAGCTAAGGACTCTATGATGCATCAAGAGTCAGTAAAACAAAACATGAAGATTGAACAATTAGAAGAAAATATAAAATATTTCACTGAAAAAACAACTGACCTGGAGAACAGTTCCAGGAGAGATAACCTAAGAATTATTGGTCTACCAGAAAGCCATAATGAAAAAGGCAGCCTGGACAGCATCCTCCAAGAGATTGTTAAAGAAAACTGTCCTGAAGTCCTAGAATCAGAGAGCAAAATAATTATCAAAAGAATTCACCAGACTCCTCTGAAAGAGATCCCAAATTGAAAACTCCAAGAAATGTAGTAGACAAATTCCAGAATTACAAGGTCAAGTAGAAAATACTGCAAGCAGCCAAAAAGAAACAATTCAAATATTGTGGAACTAGTCAGGATTACACAGGCAGGACCTAGCAGCTTCTACATTAAAAGACTGAAGGGACTGGAATTTGATATTTCTTAAAGGAAAAGAGTTAGGACTGCAACCAAAAATTAACTACCTGGCAAATTGAGCATAATCTTTCAGGAAAGGAGTTGGTCATTTAATGAAATAAAAGACTTCCAGACTTTCCTGATGAAAAAGTTTTCTTCAGTGAGATTATTTTCCAGTTTGGTCACTGTAGATTTAAATTTATCTTCTACCTCTCCAAAGTGGCTTTTAAAATCTTTCTTGAGCTCCTCCAAGAATGCTTTTTGGGTTTGAGACCAGTTCATATTTCCTTCTGTGGTTTCAGGTGTGAGTATATAGTCCATGTTGTCCTCTTTATTTGGTTGTTTTTGCTCACTATAATAAGCTCAGATTCATTTTCTTGCTTTTCCCATCTCAGCTTCCTTCTTTCCCATTGTGATTTCCTGTTTCCTGATTTCTCAGGCTGGGGGCTAAGGGCCTGGTTGTTGATTTTGTATGCTGTATCTGGATGTCTAGACTGAGGCCAAGGCCAGGATTCTCAGTGTTTTCCCTGAGTTATCCCGAGGTTCACAGAGTAACCTGTGGGGGAGTGGTGGTCTGGCCACTTCAGATTTTTGCCTCTATGTCCCTGGGCTACAGCTCAGGCAGGCTCAGCTGCTGACAGCCAGCAAAGCCTATTTCTGCAGATTCCCTTGGTGGTGCTAAGGCCCACCTAGTCTTGTTTTGTTAGTGCTTGCTGGCTCCACCACCCTGGGCTTTGTGAGCTCCTGCTGGTCAGTGGAAGAGGGGCTTTTGGGACCCCTCCTGCCCTTTACTTCAGACTCCTTACTGCCTCAGTTATATCCTTTCTCAGTGACTCCTAAGCCTGAGGCTATTTCCACTATTTCGGGATTTTTCTGTGGGTGGGACATTTTTCTCTGGGTTTTCTATGTCAGGGAGGAGGTATTGGAGCAGCTAGGGTTTACTTTGCCATGTTGGCTTTTGGAAATTCAGGTAGGTCGTTTTTAAACTTCCAGGCTGTGGGCTAATAGCCCCAGGAAAAGCTGCTATTGCTGCTGTGGGCCCTGAACTTTCTCTTACCCAGCTCCAACTGATCCTCCATCCTGTGGTGAGATGGCTGCAAATCTTCCTTGGGGTGGGTGAGTCTGCTGACTGGGGCGCCTTCTCACTCAGCTGTAGTATACTTTCATGTCTGTGCTGGTAAAGCTCCCACATGCTCTGTGCTTGCACTGCCGAGACCTATGTGGGCACTTTCCTGGGCTGGGAATCTGCCATGCTCCATCTCATAATGGTTTCTGTCACTCTAAAATCCATTCAGATTCAATTTTTAAAGTTTAATGACAGAATTCGTGGAGGAGCTTAGCAAAGATACTGCTTCTGTTCTGCCATCTTGGCTCTGCCCCATCCTCTACTTCTCTTACTTGATTTTCGTAGTCTTTTTTGAGCTCTTCCATGGCCTCCAACCAATTCATATTTTTCTTGGAGGCTTTGGATGTAGGAGCTTTGACTTTGTTCACTTCTTCTGGTTGTATATTTTTATCTTCTTTGTTACCAAAGTAAGATTATATAGTCTGAATTTTTTATGCTGTTTGCATGTATTCCCAGCCAATTACTTGACTTTTGAGCTCTTTGTCAAGGTAGAACTCTGCTTTCAAAGTGAAGAATGTTTTGTCCCAATTTTCAGGGAGTTTATGCATCTGTTGTTAGAGCTACTTCTAGGCAGCTATAAATTTTTAGTTCTTCTAAGGTGGTATGATCAAAGGAGAGGTGTTTACTCCTCTCCTGGCCTGTGCTCTGGTCTATGAGTGACTACAAGCACTCTTTTCTGTGTTGGAATTATGAGGAAGCCTCCCGATCTATAGTTGCCATAAGCTCTGTCACACCAATGCTCCTCCTCACCCCAGGACCACCATCCAGCACTGTGACCCATATCAAAGCAGAACAAAGCAATAGAATGCTGCCTCAGTGCCCACAAAGACATACCTGTAATTGCCCTCTGATCAGCTGCATGATCCCTCCACCATCTCTGGGGCTGGAGCTCCAGAAGCAGCTACTGCTGTGCTGCTGCTACTGCTGCCAACACCACCACCTCTACCAATCCAGGGCTGGGGCTGGACCATGCTCTTCTCTCAACCAGGTCCAACAGAGTTTCCCCATTGACCTTCTACTTTGTCTCTGGCATTTGTGGATTGAGAAGTCTGGAAGCCAACACAGTTACTACTGATCCAGTCCCCTGAAGCCTGCCTGTGCAGTCCGTGCAGGTGTAGGCCACTCTGGTCCTCTCTCTGTTCCCAGCCCAGTGTGATAAACTCTTACTGTCTGCCTTCCAGGCTGTCTTAGGCTGGAGATGGGTTTCACTCTGTCACTTTGTGGGTTCTATAGTTCTAGAATTTGTTTAGAGTTATTTTTTACACAAATTTGGAGAGTTTGAGGAGAGCTCAAGCAAGTCACTGCTTTTATTCTGCCATCTTTGCTCTGTACCCTCTCGCCAACTTGCTTTTCTTTAAAATGTGAAGTAAAGAGAGTGGGCATCAGCTCTTCCTTTGAGCCGTCCTAGGTAATCATTCAAAATGGTGAGGTATTCTCTTGATCCAGAAAACCCCACAAAATCATGCAAGTCAAGGGGTTCAAATCTCCGGGTCCACTTCAAGAACACCCGTGAAACAGCCCAAGCTATCAAGGGCATGCATATCCGAAAAGCTACCAAGTATTTGAAAGATGTCACATTGAAGAAACAGTGTGTTCCTTTCCGTCGATATAATGGTGGAGTTGGCAGGTGTGCCCAGGCTAAGCAGTGGGGTTGGACGCAGGGTCGGTGGCCCAAAAAGAGTGCTGAATTCTTGCTGCATATGCTTAAAAATGCAGAGAGCAACGCAGAACTTAAGGGTTTGGATGTCGATTCTCTCGTCATTGAGCATATTCAGGTTAACAAGGCTCCCAAAATGAGACGGCGTACTTACAGGGCTCATGGTCGAATCAACCCATACATGAGTTCTCCTTGCCATATTGAAATGATACTTACTGAAAAGGAACAAATTGTTCCTAAACCAGAAGAGGAAGTTGCTCAAAAGAAAAAGATATCCCAGAAGAAACTGAAGAAACAAAAGCTTATGGCACGGGAGTAAATATGACATTAGAGTGCAAATAAAAGCGAAGTGAAAACATTTGTTACAGTAAAAAAAAAAAAAAAAAAAAAAAGAGAGTGGGCATCAGATTAACCTCACTCTTAAATGGACAAACAAGAGTAAACACAAATACAGTTTGGCTAAAAATAAACTCAAACTCAGCAAGAAAATAGGCATGGTTACAAGGGGGATAGTATAGAGACACCTGTATAGTTTAGACTGATAATCAGGGCTGAATTCATTAAATAAATAACTTAAGTGAATTTTAACAATACTAGATTGGTCAAGAATGGTCCAGTCAGCTCAGGATATTACTTTAAAAAGTTAGTGAGTCAAAATTCATTAAAGGCAATAGTAGTTGATCTTCTTTATCAAATTCCAAATTGCTAGGATATTCTCTTCCTGAGTTCCTTGGGGGAAATACTATTAGTTGAATTGCCATAAATACAACTAATATTTCATCCTTGAATTTCACTAAATCCTTCTGGAGCCCTATCCTTTTTGCCTATGCCATATTTTTATTGTAGCAAGGATTACTGGACTTGGAGACAAGAGGTCTGGGTTTGGGTCCCAGGTTTTCAGCTTATTATTTATTTAATCAGTCATAATTCATATAGTCATTTAATTGTGAGTCAGAGTGATAAGAACATTTGACATCAACTGCTCTGTATCTATCACTTTTTAAGGAAGGAAACAGCTTAGAGAGAAAAAGGGAATTGGCCAAATTATACAGTTAAAATATGGTAGAGTTGGGGCAGCTAGGTGGTACAGTGAGTAAGAGCGCCGGCCTCAGAGTTGGGATGACCCGGGATCAAAACCAGCCTCAGAAAATGAGCAACTACACATAAATAATGACGGGCCGTGTAACCTTGAGCAAGTTACTTAACCCCAATTGCTTTTTTAAAAATTGGAAAAAATATGGTAGAGTTAACTAGAATATTAAAAGTCTATTGAGTATCAATTTCCTTTGGTATAAAATACTCTAATTCATGGAGCTTTTGTATCTATTGAGTAATATACATGAAAGTACAATGTGAATGAAGTATTATAAAATGAAACAAATAAAAGATCAGAGAGTCATGAGATTTTAGAACTAGAAGGAACATTAGAGATACTAAATATATTGCTTATCGCCCCCCCCCCCCTTTCTGAAATTCAGATAGAAATAGTCCTAGGACATTTTTATATCTTGCTATTAATTTTTATGCTCAATATTCTACAGATTGTTGTAAATTGGAAAACATAACAACTTTTTAGTTAAATAAAAGTATTAGGATATAGACTCATATTATCATTGAATGCATATTTGGTAAAAGTCCAGTAGCAGACAGGAGTACAAAAATAATATGTATTTCAATCTGCTCACGGATATATTGGAGGTATATTTTTTAAGTAACTATATTTTGAAATGCTGTTGTTGTTGCTGTTGTTCTATCCAGCATAGAGATTATGCATGGCAAAATATATTAAAATATTTTTCATAAAACTTTATGGATCAATGTTATATCCAGACAACTGTGAGCCATATATTTGACTCTGATAAGAATTCAGTTACAGTAGAGTGCAATATTTTTTGTTCATGAGGATATTTTGAGATCTAGATCTATAGTTTAGGGATTTATCATTTGTTAGGTTATGAAAGATAGTAAGGTTTGATTGTATGATTACTAAGTCATATCTTGTTCATTTAAGGGAATTGGTCTTGCAAAGGCCTAATCACAGAAAAGGGATTGAATAATGAGGTGTTATAATGGAGCCGCATACATTTAATTTATGTTATTTAAACCAATAATTATTGTTCTTATTTGGCTTTTCCACTTTTCATTTTGCAAAGAATCTAGGGATTCAGCTTTGTTCCTTCATGAAATTATTATTTTATGAATACAATGGTGTCTAAGGCTTCTGTTTTATGTTTAACAAAACTTGCATTTTTATTATGCTGGGGTTTTTTAAAGGAATATATTTATTCAATATTTGGGGGTGGACTTACATGGAAAAATAATTTTAACACTTTTTTTTTCAAATTTTTAATTTCCAAATTGCCTTCCTCCCTCTACTCCCCTTCCTGATGGAGAAAGCAAGTGATTTGATATAGGTTATGCATGTGCAATTATGCAAAACATATGTCCATATTAATCATGTTGTGAAAGAAAAGACAGAACAATAAAAAAGAAAAATAAAGAAAAAAATATTCTTTGATTTTTATTCAGACTGGAGATAGATAACACTTTTTATCATAAGTCCTTCAGAATTGTCTTAAATCTGGGGGCAGAGCCAAGATGGAGGAGTAGAAACAGCACTTCCACATTGCTCCAGCCCACACCACTTCAAAAGCATGTAAAAGGGGACTCTGAATGACCTCTGGAGCTCTAGCACCCACAGAATGACACAGAGAAGCTAACCTTCCCGGCAGGGAGTGGCCAGCACAGTGCTCTGGGAGCTGAGCCCAGGACCATATGACTCAAAGGTTTTAGCCCCAGGCCGGCCAGACCAGCAGCCAGCTGAACACCTGAATACCAGCAGCTATGGCGATTCCAGAATTATCAACACATATATGCCTAGGACAAAGTGAGAGGTTAGTGCCCTATGGACTTTGGGACCAGTATTTGGGAGTGCGTCAGCTTCTTCCCCTGGGGGTGAGAAGACCCTGAGGAGCTACAGCACAGCTGCCATTTTGAAGCCTCAGTTGTAGCTTCAGCTCCTGGCCTGTGGACTGTGGCGGGGATATGGTGATCAGTCTGGGGAGAAATCACTCTTGCTTTAATCTCCCTGGATCTGGATTGTGATCTGGGGTGGAAGTCATGGGTGGGTTTACAGCTTGCCAGAAACGGAAGTTGTCCTCCCACACATTCGGTATGAAAATTCCCCTATCTGTTGCAAAGACATACTGTGGCAACAAGCCCCAAAGTCAAGTATTTAAATGGCAACATGCCAAGGCAAAGGAAACAGAAAAATGCAACCCTAGACTCCTATTTTGGGGGCATAGCGTGGGAAAAGGACTGTGAGGTCAGAAGTCCTGCTCCAAAAGCCCCAGGGGAAAACATGAGAGGGCTGCAGGGTATAGAGGACCTTAAGAAGGACTTTAAAATTCAATTAAGAGAAGTGGAGGAAAAATTGCAAAGAGAAATGAGAAGGATGCAGGAAAAGTATGAAATGAGGGTCAACAGCCTGACTGAGGAAAACAACACCTTAAAAAATAGACTAGCTCAAATGGCAAAGGAGGCCCAAAAGGGCAATGAGGAGAAGAATGCCTTAAAAAGTCAAATTTGCCAGATGGAAAAAGAATCTCAAAAGTTCACTGAGGAGATTCATTCCTTCAGAGTTAGACTGGAGCAAATGGATGCTAATGACTTTATGAGAAATCAAGATGCTGTTAAGCAGATACAAACAAATGAAAGAGTAGAAGGCAATGTGAAATATCTCATGGGAAAAACCACTGACCTGGAAAATCGATCCAGGAGAGACAATTTAAAAATTATTGGACTACCTGAAAGCCATGATCAAAGAAAGAACCTAGAAATCACCCTTCAAGAAATTCTCAAAGAAAATTGCCCTGATGTTTTAGACCCAGAGGGCGAAATAGAGGTTGAAAGAATCCAGAGATCACCTCTTGAGAAAGATCCCAAAAAGAAAACTCCTAGGAATATTATAGCCATGTTCCAGAATCCCCAGATTGAGGAGAAAAGAGAATAGAGACCTTGTAGTGGTATTACTGGGTGAAAGAATATGCATGGTTTTATAGACCTTTAGGTATAGTTCCAGATTGCTCTCCATAGTGGTTAGACTAGCTCACAACTCCACCAACAGTGCACTAGTGTTGGAAATTTCCAACATTCCCTTCAACACTACCATTTTACTTTTCTGTAATATTAGTCTATCTTATAGATATGTAGTAGTACTTCAGAGTTGTTTTATTTTGCATTTCTATAATAGTGATTTGGAGTATTTTTTCATATGACTGTAGATAACTTTGATTACTTTATCTAAAAACTGCCTGTTCATATGATTTGACCATTTATCAATTGGGAAATGACTTTTATTCTTTAAAGTTTGACTCATTTCTCCACATATTTGAGAAATGAGACATTAATCAGAGAAATTTGCTATAATTCTTTCTTGTAGACCTTCAAAATTATTTTCTCTTGGGTTAGGAAATTGTTTCACCCCATCCTTTTGTTAGTTTTGCTACTCAAGAATTCATTTTCAGGTGTTATTTAAACTTGTTTGGAGGAAAATATGTGAGACCTCAGGTGAGTTCCTGACCATTCTTGGCTCTGCATATACTGGTATTCTTGCAATTATATATAAAACCAGAATTTCCCATTTCTTCCTTTGAAGATGTTCTCTGCTGTTTTATTTATTTATTTGTTTATTTGTTTATTTATTTATTTTTGCTTTTCAAGTTTTTGCAGTGAAATTTTTTATGTTAAATTGCTTGTTTTGTTCTTTATCATTGTTTTGACAGTGTTGCTTTAACTTCTTGACTTTTGCTTTCAATTGATGGTTTTGGAAATCCAGACATTCTAATAAACTTTTTTTCTTGATTATTTTCTTTCTTTCTCTCTCTCTCTCTCTCTCTCTCTCTCTCTCTCTCTCTCTCTCTCTCTCTCTCTCTCTTTCTTCCTTCCTTTCTTTCTTTCATTGCCTCTAATTGGGTAATATAGCATCTGATTTTTAAACTAAGTATTAGAAAGATATTAATACAATTCTTCCCCTCTTCCTCAGGGTTTTATTAACTTTCTCAAGTAACTTTTGCCTCAGTGTTATTTGATTCCTTTTCTTGGGAATATTTCTTATTAGCTCCATCTTTTTTTCTATAATTCTTAAAATAGTAGCAACATATTTGCAGACATTTGCCATGTCTTTTTGCATGAAGGTTCTGAAATGTTTTAAACTTCTTGAGAAATATTTGTAGAGAATGTGATCAATCCTAATAGTTATAACTATTGTCTATTTCTTTTATTTTTATACTGCTCTATATTGTTTTAACTGCTCTGTTAAAGGGCTTTTGTAAATTCTAATCTAAATATGTCTATATCCTCTTCAAAGTCATTTGAGAATTTTGGATTGCTTTTATTACTCATTTTACAATTTGATAGAAATCCTGGAGATTTTCATTGTTAAAAATGCTATTTAAATTTTTTCTCTAGTTCATTTTATTTTTTCTTTTTAACAATATTGTATTTTCCCCCAAAATCACATATCAAGACAATTTTTAGCTTTCATTTTATATGATTTTGAGTTTTAAATTTTTCTCTCTCCCTCCCCTCCCCTCTTCCTAAAATGGCAGGGAATTTGTTATAGGTTATGTAAAACACATTTCCATGTTAGTCACAGTTGTAAAACAAGAAACAGATCAAAAGAACAAAAAACGAAAAAAATAAAATAAGTGAAAAAAGTATCTTCAATCTGCATTCAGAGTCCATCAGCTTTTTATCTCTTTTTATCTGGATGTGAATAGCATTTCCCTTCCTGAGTCTTTTGTATTAGTCTTAGATCATTATGTTGCAGATAACATCTGAGTCATTCATAGTTGATCATCACACAATGTTGCTGATACTGTGTATGATACTTTCCTGGTTCTGCTCATTTCAGTTTACATCAGTTCATACAAGTCTTTCCAGGTTTTTCTGAAATCTGTCTGTTCATCATTCTTATTGCATAATAATATTCCATTACATTCATATATCATAGCTTATTCTGTCATTCTCTAATTTATGGGCATCTCCTCAGTTTGCAATATTTTGCCACAACAAAAACAACTGCTTTAAATATTTTTGCTCAAGTAGGCCTTTTTTCATATTTTATGATCTCTTTGTGATACAGACCTAGTCATGGCACTGCTAAATCAAAGGGTATGTAGTTTGGTTGTCCTTTGGGAATAGTTTCAAATTGCTCTCCAGAATGATTGGATCAGTTCACAACTCCACCAACATTACATCAGTGTCCTGATTTTCCCACATCTTCTCCAATATTTATCATGTTCCTTTTTTAGTCAATCAGAAAGGTGTGAAGCGGTACCTCATACCTCATAGATGTTTTAATTTGCAATTCTCTAATCAAAGTGATTTAGAACACTTCTTCATAGGCCTATAGATTGCTTTTATTTCTTCATCTGAAAATTGCTTCTTCATATCCTTTCCCCATTTCTTAATTAGGCTTGTATTCCTATAAGTTTGACTCATTTCTCCGTTTATTTGAGAAATGAGGCCTTTATCAGAGACACTGGATGTGAAGATTATCTCCTATCTTTCTACTTTCTTTGTAATCATTCTGCATTGGGTTTTTTTCTGCAAATGCTTTTAATTTAATATAATCAAAATTATCTATTTTACATTTTGTGATTCTCTCTATATCTTCTTTGGTCATGAACCTGGAACTCAAGTCCTCCTTTAAGAATTTGGATGCTATATCACTTGGTTCATATATGCTTTGTATTGATATTACTTCATTGTCTATAGTACCTTAAATTATGTCTATTTTGCTTTTGATTTGTATGAGATCAGGATTTCAACCTTCGTTTGTTTGTTTTTAACCTCAGCTGAAGCATAATAGATTCTGCTCCAGTTCCTTATCTTTACTCTGTATGTGTCTGCTTCAAGTGTGGTTCTTATAAACAACATACTGCAGGATTCTGGTTTTTGATCCACACTACTATTCATTTCCACTTTATGGGAGGGTTCATCCCATACACATTCACAGTTATGATTACTGTGTATTTCCCTCCTTCCTGTTTTTATTCCTGTTGGTCTTCTCTCTCCTTTCACTCTTTCCTTCCTTAACAGTGTTTTACTTCTGTCTACCACCTCCCCCAGTCTTCCCCATCTTCGGTCAGTCCTCTCCACTTTACTTAATCTTTTCTCCTCCTACTTTTCTGTCGCTTAAGAAAGATTTCTATATTCAACTGACTATGTATGTTACTTCCTCTTTGAGTCACTACAGATGAGAGTAAGGTTCAAGTGATGTCCATCAACCAGCCTCCCGTCTTCCCCTCCATTGTAATAGGTCTTTTGAGACTTTTCATGTTAAATATTACCCTATTCTAACCCTCCCTTCCTTCTGCACCCATTGTATTCCTCTTTCTCATCTCTTAATTATTTTATGTCATTCCCTAAAATTCACCTTATATCCTTTCTCTCTGTCTTTGTATATTCCTTCTAGCTGTACTATTAATGGTATAATTTTTAAGAAATACAAATATCATCTTCCCATGTAGGGATGTAAATAATTCAACTCCATTAAATCCCTTGTGTTTCCTTTTCCCTTTCATTTATTTTATAGGCTTCTCTTGGATCTTGATATTGGAAATAAAAAGTTTTGTTCAATTCCAGTCTTCATATAAAAGTTTGAAATCTTTCTATTTCATTGAATGACTGTTTTCCCCAGAGGAATTATGCTTAATTTTGCTGGGTAGGTGATTCTTGGTTGTAGTACTAGCTCCTTTGCCTTTCGGGATATCATGTTCATGACCTCAGATCCTTTAATGTTGTAGCTGCTAAGTCTTGTGTAATTCTGATTGTGGTTCCACAATATGTGAATTTTTTTCTGACAAATTGAAGTGTTTTGTCCTTGATCTGATAGTTCTAAAATCTGGCTATAATGTCCCTTGGAGTTTTTATTTTGGAACCTCTTTCCTGAGGTGATTTGTCGATTCTTTCTATTACTTTGTATTTTTAAAATCTTTTCCCCAGTTACATATAAGGAAAATAACATTTGTCTTTAAAACTTTGAGTTCTAAATTCTCTCCCTTCCTCCATTCCCACCCCTCCCCTTTGAGAAGGTAATAATTTGATATAGGCTATTCATGTGTAGTCATGCAAAACATATCCATAATAATCATGTTGTAAAAAAAGACAGAGAAAAAAGTATCAAGAAAATTTCTAAAAAGTTTTTTAAATCATGCTTCAATCTATATTCAGACAACATAAGTTCTTTTTCTGGGGACAGAGAGCATTTTTTTTAAACAAATGCTTTATTAACTTCTGTTTTACATCATTCATTTCCAACAGATTTTGAGTTACAATCATTTTCCCCGCGTTATTCCCCTACCCACCCTCCCAGAATAGCAGTCCCACAAGATATCGCTTCCTCCAATCTGCTCTCTCCCATACCTTCTCCCATACCCCCTTCGACTTTTCCATTGGAGGAAGATGAATCTTTGTGTCCCAATGCCTGCACATCTTATCTCCCTATTACAAGCAAAAGAGTATTAATAATAGTATTTATATATATTTGAAACATTTAATGTTAAGACCTCGAATTTCAGATCCATTTCCTTCCTCCCTTGTCACCCATTCCCTCTTGGGAGATAAGTAATTCAGTATATGTTGTACATGTCTAGTTATGCAAAACATTATCATAGTAGATATATTGTACAAGGCTGCTTATAATTCCCTCCCACTCATCCCACCCCCCACCTGGTCCATTCCCTACATGATCCTGTCCCTCTTCTATACTGGGTACTTCCAACCTCCCCTCCCCCCAAGGATGCCCTCCCATCCGTCATCCCTCTTCTCATCCCCCTTCCTACTATCCTGCTGCAGGTTGAGATATCACATTTAGTATGTATGTCATTCTCTCCCTGAACCAAATTCAATGAGAATGTGGTTTTGCCTTTTTTGCCTTCCTATTCTCCCCGTCCCTTACAACCACTTCCCCTTGCTTCTTCTACATGGGATAGTTTACCCTACCCCTGTCTCTCCCCATCTTCTCTTGCCACTTTCCTCTCTCACCTCATAATTTCATCCCTTGATTATTCTCCCTTCCCAACAAATTCAACCTATGCCCTCTATCCATATATAACTGTAACCATATACACACACATTCATATATGTATTCATATGTCCACACACCCTTCTTCCATTATTTTCATAGTGAGAAAGATATCATCAGTCACAGTTATTGCTTTTCCATATAGGAATGTAAATAGTTCAACTTCAATAAGTTCCTTTTGATTTCTTTTCCCTGATTACCTTCTCAGGCATCTCTTCCTTCTTGTGTCTGGATGTCAAATTTTCTATTCAATTCTGGTTTTTTCCTCAAGAATGCTTGAAAGTCCTCTATTCCACTGAATGACCATATTTTCCCCTGAAACAAAATACTCAGTTTTGCTGGGTAGGTGACCCTTGGGTTCATTCCCAGTTCTTTTGCCCTCTGGAATATCATATTCCATGCCCTTCGATCCCTCAGTGTAGAAGCTGCCAGGTCCTGGGCTATTCTGATTGTGTTTCCACAATATTGAAATTGTTTCTTCCTGGCTGCTTGGAGTATTTTCTCCTTGATCTGGGGATTCTGGAACCTGGCTATAATATTCCTGGGAGTTTTCTTTTTGGGATCTTTTTCAGGAGGTGATCAGTGGATTCTTTCAACCTCTATTTTGCCCTCTGGATCTAAAACATCAGGGCAGTTTCCTTGAGAATTTCTTGAAGGGTGATTTCTAGGTTCTTTCTTTGATCATGGCTTTCAGGTAGTCCAATAATTTTTAAATTGTCTCTCCTGGATCGATTTTCCAGGTCAGTGGTTTTTCCCATGAGATATTTCACATTGCCTTCTAATCTTTCATTTGTTTGGATCTGCTTAACAGCATCTTGATTTCTCATAAAGTCATTAGCTTCCATTTGCTCCAGTCTAACTCTGAAGGAATGAATCTCCTCAGTGAACTTTTGAGATTCTTTTTCCATCTGGCAAATTCGACTTTTTAAGGCATTCTTCTCCTCATTGCCCTTTCGGGCCTCCTTTGCCATTTGAGTTAGTCTATTTTTTAAGGTGTTGTTTTCCTCAGTCAGGCTGTTGACCCTCATTTCATACTTTTCCTGCATCCTTCTCATTTCTCTTTCCAATTTTTCCTCCACTTCTCTTATTTGTTTTTTAAAGTCCTTCTTAAGGTCCTCTATGGCCTGCAACCTGCTCATGTTTTCCCCTGGGACTTTTGGAGCAGGACTTCTGACCTTACAGTCCTTTTCCCGCTCTAGTCTTGGATCCTCTTTGCCCCCAAAGTAGGAGTCTAAGGTTGCATTTTTCTGTTTAATTTGTTTCCTTTGCCTTGGCATGTTGCCACTTAATTACTTGACTTTTGGGCTTGTTGCCACACTATGGCCCTGCAGCCAGACAGGGGAATTTTCATCCCGAACGTGTGGGGGACAACTTCCGTTTCTGGCACGCTGGAAACCCACCCACGACCTCCACCCCAGATCACAATCCAGATCCAGGGAGGTAAAATAAAGAGTGATTACCCCCCAAGACTGCTCGCTGGATCTCCCTACAGTTCGCAGGCCAGGAGCTGGAGCCACCACTGAAAACTGCTAAATGGCGTGTCTCCTCAGAGGCTTTTAGCCCCCAGGTGAGGAAGCTGACACATTCCCCAAATACTGATCCCAAAGTCCATAGTGCACTAACCTCTCAATTTGTCCTATGCATGTCTGTGTTGACCATTCTGGAATTGCCATAGGTGCTGGTGTTCTGGGTTCCCTCCAGCCGGCTGCTGGCCCGGCTGCCCTAGGGCTAAAACCGTGGCTCACGCAGACCTTGGCTCAGCTCTCTGCGTGCTGCACATTGCGCTGCCAGCTCCCAGAGTGCTGCACTGGCCCTTCCTGCAGTGCTTCTGGGCTCTCCTCAGTGGGAGGTTAGCTTCTCTGTGTCGTTCTTTGGGTGCTGGGGCTCCAGACGTTGTTCAGAGTCCCCTTTTACATAGTTTGGAGGTAATCTGGGTGGAGAGAGCCCTGGACATGCTGTTTCTACTCTGCCATCTTGGCTCTGCCCCTTTGCTTAATTTTCAAAATCCTTTTTGAGCTCTTCAATGGCCTGAGACCAGTTCTTATTTTTCTTGGAGACATTGGATGTAAGAGCTTTGACTTTCTTGTCTTCTTCCAAGTGTGCATTTTGATCTTCCTAATCAGTGTAGTAACTTTTGGTCGTTGTTATTTTTTTTCTGTTGCTTGCTTTTATTCCCACCCTTTTATATGATTTTTAACTCTTTGCTAAAGTAAAGATCTGTTTCCAGGGGGGAGGTTGTGTTGTCCCAAGCTTCAGGGGTTTTGTGCAGCTGTCTCTAGAGATACTTCTAAAGACCTGTAAGTTTCCAGTTCTTCCAAGGTGCTAAGATATAAGGAGAAGTATTTACTCCTCTCCTGGCTTGTGTTCTGCTGTGTGATTGACCACAAACCCTGGAACTATGATGAGGGTTCCCACTCCACTGTGTCTATAAGCTCCACAGTGCTACTACTTCTCCTCACCCTGATACTACCATCCTAGACTGTGATCCAGACCTGAGCATGGGCAAAGCAACTGATTCCTGCCTCAGTATGAGCAAAGAGATCCAAGTAATCTCCTTCTGACCAGTTGTTCAACCCCTTTACTGTGTCTGGGCTAAGAGTTGTAAAAGCAGTTACTGACACTTGTTTGGTGTCTTCCAAGGCCTGCTTCAAGTTTGCTTGAGTCTGATGTCTGTGCTGGCACAGTCTGCACTGTATTGTACTCCTTTCTCATCCTGGTGTAACAGACCTTTCCTGTCAACCTTCTAAGTCATCTTGGGCTATCAAATTGTTTCATTCCATCTATTTGTGGCTTCCTCTGGTCTGGAACATTTTAGAATCATTATGTAAAAGTATTTTGAGACGTTTAGAGGAGAGCTTAGTTGAGCTCCTACTTTTATTCTGCCATCTTGGCTCTGCCCAAGGGATTTTTTCAATGACTATCTTGTCCTCTGTTTTTTCCAATTAGTTATTTTACATTTTCTTCTATTTTTTTCATTCTTTTGATTTTGTTTGACTGATTCTTGGCATCTAATGGAACTGTTAACTTTCATTTGCCCAATTTTAATTTTTAAG
The DNA here is from genome assembly GCA_011680675.1 of Gymnobelideus leadbeateri. Lineage (NCBI taxonomy): Eukaryota > Metazoa > Chordata > Mammalia > Diprotodontia > Petauridae > Gymnobelideus > Gymnobelideus leadbeateri. The sequence goes on from WOXC01010186.1 coordinate 182,612, forward strand.
GAATCATTTTCTTCAGTGAGCTTTTGAACCTCCTTTTCCATTTGTTCAATTCTATTTTTAAAGAGTTTTCTTCAGTCAATTTTTGTACTTCCTTTTCCAAGGTATTGACTCTTTTTTCATAATTCTCCTTCCTAAATCTCATTTATTTTCCTCAATTTTTCTTCTCCCTCTTTTACTTGATTTTTAAGATCTTTTTTGAATTCTTCCAAGAGGACTTTTTGGACTTGAGAAAAATTTATATTTCCCTCTGGGGCTTCATATGTAGGCATTTTGATGTTGTCCTTTTCTGAGTTTGTGTTTTGTTCTACCCTGTCACCATAGTACCTTTCTATGGTCAGGGCTATTTTCTGTTTCTTACTCCTTTTCAGGCTATTTTATGACTTTGAAAGCTGAACTTTGATTCTAGATATTGGAGCATGATTCCAAAGTTTCTTATGCTGGGGGATAAGGGTCTGGTCACTGGCTTTCCATCCCATGCTCTCAGGTGCTTTCTACTGGTCCACTCTGTTGGACATCACTTGACCTAGTTGTGTTTATTGTGCCCAGGTTCCTGTTGTGCCCAGTTTCCAGGGCTCAAAATTTATGCTGGGACTTGAAGCCTCTCTGTTAGCCATCCTGAGCCAGGACCAAGGGGTCTTGGTTCCTGATCTGTGGTGTGACTAAGAGATTCCTATTGGTTTGCCCAGACACCATCTGTGTGGGGCTGTGCTTCCCTTTTCTCCAAGTGAGGCAGATTTTTCCTGTAGTCCTTCTAAGTTATCTTAAGCTGGAAAATTGTTTCACTCAGTCTTTTTGTGGGTTCTGTTCACTCCAGAATCTATTTAGAGACTTGATTTAACATTATTTCCAAGGGAAACTACAGACAACTTAGGCAACTTCCTGACTTCTTTCCACTATCTTGGCTATGCCTTCCCAAGACAATTCCCTAATATTCATGATAGAAAATGCTATCCACATCCAAAGAAAGAACGATGGAGTCTAAATGCAGATTGTAGGATATTATTTTCACTTTTAGGCTTTTAGCTTTTGTTCTCTTTCTTCTTTCACAGCATGACCAAAGTGGAAAACGTTAAAAGAAAGAAAAGAAAAGAAGGAAATGGCAACATAGAAAGATAGATGAGACAGAGGTCAGAACATCTGAGTTCTAGTTGTAGCTCTGCCATTTCACAATCTGGGTCTCTTTGAGCAAGTCACTTTGTCTATTAAAATTGATATTTCAAACAAAGAATCTTTAAGGCCTCTAACAACTCCAATTTCCTAATTCATTAAAGCAGATTGCCTAAACAATCTGGTGATCTGTCCTCATGTGGTAGAAAAAGTTGGTGTGACATGGCCTCTCCCCTCATTTATTTTCCTTACACCCTTTTTTCAAATGAGAGAGTTGATGGAATCATGTAATTAAATCCTTGGTCTTCATTGTTCAGAGTCAACTTGAGTTAATGAAAACACCATATCCTAGAGTGATCAATGTCTCCATTGTGTCTAGGAAGAAAAGAACAAAAGAGATGCATGAAGATTATTGACTATCAATGTCATGAATAGATTCAAGGAAGCCTTCTTGGTAATACAGCTGCAGGTCAAATTGGAAAAGGAAAGGGAAAGGACAGGACAAACATCTATACTTTTATCTTGGTCTTATCCTCTAAAGATTCATGGATTCCATACCTAAGCTGAACAACTACCAAGTTTATTTGTTAAGGATCTTAAACACCGTTCTCAGCTTCACACACCATCACCACCACTCCCAACCAATATCCTTTCCTGGGGACTGTGACTGACATGTCAAAAGGTCTACATTTCTACCATGGTAAAATTCCTTTCTGTTCAGTCTTTGAAGACAGATTTAAATGTAAATATGCTCCCTGGAGATTATTAATGACTTTGTATTAATACATTTAATAACAATATCTTATAGTTAATACTCTATTTAAAATTGAAGAGATAAGCCAGTACTCTAAGGGTTCTTGATTAGTTTTTTTTCCTTTTTTTTTTTTGGAGGGCAATTGGGATTAAGTGACTTGCCCAAGGTCACATGGCTAGTTTTGTGTTAAGTGTCTGAGGCCAGATTTGAACTCAGGTCCTCCTGACTCCTGGGCCAGTGCTCTATTCACTGTGCCACCTAGCTGCCCCGTTGATGAATATTTTTTGATTACAGATTGGGGTAGATGTCCTAGAGCAGGCTCCTACATGGCTATGCAGGTTGGCCTGTGTTTTGCCTGTAACAATATTTCTGAGAAAATGGGGAAGTGAGGGGCAAGGTGTGTGCAGGTTTAACTAAGGACCTGCATTGGGAAACCCCAAATACTTTGATACATGATTTGTCTGATGAAGATTAAGTCTGGCTATGTCGTGAAGACACGGAAGTAAGACTCAAAAAAAATAGGTGCAGAGAAAAAGAGTGCTAGATTTGAAATTCTTGGTTCAAATCCTGGCTCTACCATGTATTACCCATTTGACTTTGGTCAAATCAGTTAACTTCTTTGATCATCAGCTTCCTCTTCTGTAAAATGAGGGAATTGGACTACATAACTTCTAAGGATCCTGCAAACTCTAAGTCTAAATATTATGTTTGGATTACAATTTCTGAAGCACTTTCATATCTATGACTTCTTTGGGGTTTGCAACATTTCTGTGAGGTATTTTAACCCCTATTTCATTGAGGTGGGAAATGAGATCTAGAAAAATTAAAATGACTTATCCAAAAAGACACCAGTGGGTATAGAACTATCACTAAATCCCAGATCTTCAGATGTATGGGCCTATGAAGTTTTCCTTGTCCCATATCTGCTAAAGATCTTAATTTACTCCCTCTGCTGTCTTGAATTAATTCTCCTATATTTTTCTTTTGCTTAAATTATTTTTTCAATTAACATGCATTTGTTTTTCTCCATCTCACCATCCTCACCTGTCCCAATAAAAACAAAAGAAAGAGAAACAAAGTCTTTGTAACAAATATGCATAGTTAAGCAAATCAAATCCTGATATTGGTCATATATTAAAAAATATCTCATTTTTCCATATTACTTGATCAGCTCTTTGTCAGGATGCTAAAACATTCTTCATGACTTATCTTCTGGAATTATGATTGGACATTAAGTTTAGCATTTGAATCTTTCAAGGTCACTCATTTTTTGAAATGAAAGTGTTATAGTGTAATTTTTTTTCTCTTGGTTTTATTCACCAGCTATCATTATTAAAGGAATAGAGGAGGCTCAGCTTACTGTCTTTCCATGTCCACTTTCACTGCCAATTTGGCCATACTTTTCCATGGAGAAAGATCACATCAAATTTTTTCATTTTACCTTGAAAGGAGTAGAGGAAAGAACACTGTATTTGGATTTAGGATCTAGATTCAAATAGTCCCTCTACTTTTTACTACATACTTGATTTTAAAGAAATCACTTAACCATTCCAGACCTTCACTTATTCATCTCTAAAATGAAGGATTTGAACTAATTTTCTAAGGTCCTTTCCAGCTGTAAATCTATGGTCCTATGAGAGATTCAGTTTTCTGTAGTTCAATGACTTATCTACGTATTTTATATACAAAAATAAACTTTTCAATTCAAATATATCCATAAACCTTTGTTAATTTTAACTTTAAAGAAAATTCTCCAAGCCTTTGAGGAAAGGATTTATATTTCTCTTCCTTAAGTACATAATCTACCTGTTCTCCCTTAGCCTTTCCCAACTCAAATATATCCAATATGGGCTCCAAATTAATATTCCTAATAAGAGATTTTGATCAAATCATTCTCTTTCTCCAAAATCTTCAATTCCTACATGAAATCTACTGAATGAAGTTCCATTGCTTCAGTCTGCTTTTTAAAGGCTCTCCTAGAGAAGAAGTTTCTTGAAAACAGATCCAGTTCTCCACAGCTTTAACCCAAGGTCTTATACAGTGCTTCACAAATTGAATATGTTTATGATCATACTTTGATATTTTAATGAAATCATGATTTCATCTAAGTGAGCATTCTCTCCCCTAGTTAAGATCACCACTTCTCCAGCTCTTAGCAAATAAGATTCTTGTCCTTTTTTTTTCCTTCTTCAAGATTATCTCCATAAAAAATCTATCTGCTATACTGGAGGTTTTATATAATTTCTTTTGACATTTTATTGCTACTAGTGCAGTAGCATATTATTGCCTCATTCTATAGATGGTGCTACTTCTTTTTTTTCCAGATATACTTTACATAAAGATATTTTCTTCATGTAAATCATTGTTGATAAGACGCCACATCTCTCTTACATCTTTCCATGGCCAGTTGAGTCACCTATAATTGTGATTATTTCCAATATCATGGTATTTCAAGATTTGAAGCCTCAAATTTGACCAGTAGAATGTTGACCTCAAAGAGATAAGCTCTATGCAGCAGCCAGCAGTCTTAGATCACAGATTACAAAATCTCAGAATTGGAAAGGATCTCAGAGGTCATTTAATCCAATCCTTCTCAGAAGATAAAAATGCCCTCTATAGCATCCCTCCAGAGTAATGATCTAGCCATTCTTGAAGATCAATACTGAGGCAGAAGCCAATGATAATTAATTTTAAAATAATAATAGCATAAATGTGGAATGTTAATTTTGGGAAGTTTTATTAAACTCATCTTCCTCACTTCAAGTTCAGCACTCTATCTACTCTACCACCTCAGTGCCCCTTAGCTGCCTATTAAGCAGCCTGTTCCACTTTTGAACAGCTCTAATTATTAGGAATGCCTCAGCTCTTTATATTAAGCCTAAAACTACTTTTCATCAATTTCCATCCATTTCTCTTACTTTTGCAATTTGGGGTTGAACGGAACAATATTAATCACTCAATCAATTAACAACCCTTAAAATAACTTAAGATAGCTATCTTATTCTCCCTAACACTACTGTACTCCAGGCTAAAAATCCCTGCCTCCTTCAACCAGTCATCATATGACAGAGACTCAAGGTCCTTCCTTATCTTGGTTACCAACACTCTTCTTAAAATGTAGTGCCCAGAAGCAAACACAGTACAGAAAATGTAGAACAATCAGGGCAGAAGACTGAGACATTTTCACCTACATATCCTTGGAAGCTAGTCCTCTCTTAATTTAGTTTCACCTTCCAAAGAATGACTACTTATCATATTATACTACTGATGCATAATAAGCTTGAATTCCACTAATACCCTCAGATCTTTTTCAGACAGAAAAACAAACACTTCTCCCATATTGTATTTGTAAGATTGACATGACCCCACTTGTAAGATTTTATGTTTATCCTGATTAGAATAGATTTGGTTCAATGTCCTAGCCTCTTAAGACCTTTTTAGATACCAGCTTTATTCTCAAGTGTGAACCAGCTCCTTCAGCTTTGTATCATCAGTAAATTGAATAAATAAACTATTTTTATAGTTTTATTTATATATGTAGTCTTTCATTTATTTATATCTACGTGTATATATGATATAATATATAAAATATATAGCCTTTATCCAATGCATTGACAAAAAGTGTTAATAGCATCAGCAACAGAATAAGAATACATCTTTTAGACATTTCATTGGAAACACCTAGCAGTATAACACTGAGCCATTAATGACTACACTTTGGGTTAATCATTTGACTAGTTCTAAATCCATGTAATTGTATCTTCATCTAGTCTACAATTCTCCACCCTTTCTAAAAGAATGATATGAGCAAAAAACTAGCTGTGTGACCTTGGGCAAGGAACTTGACCACAATTGCCCTACCTTAGCCCCTCAAAAAAGCCCACAAAAATATAGAGCGAAAGAGGATCAATAAATTTTGGGGCGGCTAGGTGGCGCAGTGAGTAGAGTGTCAGCCCTGGAGTCAGAAGGACCTGAATTTGGATCCGACCTCAGACACTTAACGCACACACAAATAAAAACCTAGCTGGGTGACCTTGGGCAAGTTACTTAACCCCAATTGCCCTCCAAAAAAGGCAAAAAAAAGAATGATATGAGCAACACTAAAAGAACACAGTTCTTGGGACACTACATATTGAAGAGGAAAAGAACTGGAATTCTGGCCGAAAAATATCATAACCAGTAAAGTTAAGCATAATTCTGAACAGAAAAATGGACATTTAATAAATTGCCAGACTTTCAGGACTTTGTTTAAAAAAAAACTGAATGGGGGCAGAGCCAGATGGCAGAGTAAAATCAGGGATTTGCTTGAGCTCTTCCCCAAACCCCTCTAAATACCTGTAAAAAATTACACTAAAAAAATTGTAGAGCTACAGAATCCATAAAATGACAGAATGAAACAAATCTCCAGCCTAAGACAACCTAGAACCTCAGTAGGAAAGGTTTATTGTAGCAGGCTGGGAGTTGAGTACAGACCTGCATGGGCCATAATGGCATAGACAGTACTGAAGCAGGCCTCCAGGGACTGAATTACTGGGAGCTGTGGAAGTTTCCATACTTCACAACCCACAAACAACAAAGACAACATAGAAGGTCAGTGGGAAAAATCTGTGAGACCTGGGTGAGGGAGGAACATGGTCTGGCTCCAGCCCCCAAGCCATGGAGGTGGCAGTTGTGGCAGCAGCAGAAGCAGCAGTAGTTTCCAGAGCTCTGGACCCACAGATGGTAGGGGTAACAAGTGACTGATCAGAGTGGGATTACAGGGATCACTCTGCTGGAGCTGAGACAGGAATCTCTTGCTTTGCCCTGCTTGGATCTGGGTCACAATCCTGGGTGGCAGTCCTGGGATGAAGAGGAACACCGTTGTGGCAGAACTTGTGGTTGTGGTGGAGAGGGTTTCAAGGTAGAAAAGATTAGGGTCACTAACAGACCAGAACACAGGCCAGGAAAGGAATAAACATCTGTCCTTTGAACATATCACCTGGAAAGAGCTGAAAATTTACAGACCCCTAGAAGTATCTCTGAGAACAGCTGAACAAAACTCTAGAAGCATGTGACAGTACACCACTCCCACTGGAAGCAGAATCCTACCTAAATAAAGAGTTAGAATATGAAGTATTTGGCTCAGGAAATGAGTAAATAGTGTTAAAAAAAAAAAACCTCAGACTATAGAATCTTACTTTGGTGACAAAAAAAAAGATCAAAACAACCAACCAGAAGAAGACAAGAAAGTCAAAGATCCAACATCCAAAACCTCTAAGAAAAATAGGAATTAGTTGCAGGCCACAGAAGAGCTCAAAAAGGATGTTGAAAATCAAGTAAGAGAAGTAGAGGAAAAATTGGGAAGAGAAATGAAAGCAATGCAAGAAAATCATGAAAAATGAGTCAACAGCTTGCTAAAGGAGAACCAAAAATAAACTGAAGAAAATAGCAACTTTAAAAATGGACTAATGGGGGGGTGGAGCCAAGATGGTGGAGTAGAAACAGCTCATCCAAGCCACTCTGCACCCAGATTCCCCCCAAACTATGTAAAAGGGAACTCTGAACAACTTCTGGAGGCCCAGCACCCACAGAACGACACAGAGAAGATAACCTCCCGCTGAGGACAGCCCAGCAGCCCTGCAGGAAGGACCAGCGCAGCACTGTGGGAGCCGGCAGCGCGCAGCTCGCAGAGCGCACGGAGCCGAGCCGAGCACCGAGGTTTTAGCCCCAGGGTGGCAGGGCCAGCAGCCAGCTGGAGGAACCCCAGAACACCAGCAGCTGTGGCAACTCCAGAATTATCAACATAGACATGCCTAGGACAAAGTGAGTGGTTAGTGTCCTATGGACTTTGGGACCAGTATTTGGGGAAGGCGTTGGCTCCCTCCCCTGGGGGCTAGAAGCCGCTGAGGAGACATGCCATTTTGTAGTTTTCAGAAACAGCTCCAGCTCCTGGCCTGCAAATCGTAGGGAGATCCAGCAATCAGTCATGGGGTTAATCGCTCTTGCTTTAACCTCCCTGGATCTGGATTGTGATCTAGGGTGGAAGTCGTGGGTGTGTTTACAGCTTGCCAGAAATCAAGATGCTGTTAAGCTTATCCAAACAAACAAAAGATTAGATGGCAATGTGAAATATCTCATGGGAAAAACCACTGACCTGGAAAATAGATCTAGGAGAGACAATTTAAAAATTATTGGACTACCCGAAAGCCATGATCAAAGAAAGAACCTAGAAATCACCCTTCAAGAAATTCTCAAGGAAAATTGCCCTGATGTTTTAGATCCAGAGGGCAAAATAGAGGTTGAAAGAATCCACAGATCACCTCCTGAAAAAGATCCCAAAAAGAAAACTCCCAGGAATATTATAGCCAGGTTCCAGAATCCCCAGATCAAGGAGAAAATACTACAAGCAGCCAGGAAGAAACAATTTCAATATTGTGGAAACACAATCAGAATAGCCCAGGACCTGGCAGCTTCTACACTGAGGGATTGAAGGGCATGGAATATGATATTCCAGAGGGCAAAAGAGCTGGGACTTAACCCAAGGGTCACCTACCCAGCAAAACTGTGTATTTTGTTTCAGGGGAAAATATGGTCATTCAGTGGAATAGAGGACTTTCAAGCATTCTTGAGGAAAAAACCAGAGCTAAATAGAAAATTTGACATCCAGACACAAGAAGCAGGAGATGCCTGAGAAGGTAATCAGGGGAAAGAAATCAAAAGGAACTTATCAAAGTTGTACTATTTACATTCCTACATGGAAAAACAATAACTGTGACTGATGATATCTTTCTCACTATGAAAATAATGGAAGAAGGGTGTGTGGTCATATGAATACATATGTGAATGTGTGTGTATATGGTTATAGTTATATATGGATAGAGGGCATAGGTTGAATTTGTTGGGAAGGGAGAATACTCAAGGGATGAAATTATGAGGTGAGAGAGGAAAGTGGCAAGAGGATATGGGGAGAGACAGGGGTAGGGTAAACTATCCCATGTAGAAGAAGCAAGGGGAAGTGGTTGCAAGGGAGGACGATAATAGGAAGGCAAAAAAGGCAAAACCACATTCTCACTGAATTTGGTTAAGGGAGAGAATGACATACATACTAAATGGGGTATCTCAACCTGCAGCAGAATAGGGGGAAGGGGGATGAGAGGAGGGATGATGGATGGGAGGGCATCCTTGGGGGAGGGGAGGTTGGAAGTACCCACTATAGAAGAGGGACAGGATCATGTAGGGAATGGACCAGGTGGGGGGTGGGATGAGTGGGAGGGAATTATAAGCAGCCTTGTACAATATGTCTACTATGATAATGTTTTGCATAGCTATACATGTACAACATATACTGAATTACTTATCTCCCAAGAGGGAATGGGTGACAACGGAAGAAGGAAATGGATCTGAAATTCGAGGTCTTAACATTAAATGTTTCAAATATAAAAAAAATGGACTAATGGCAAATTAAAATGTCATTAAAAATGGCAAAAAAGACCAAAAAATCCAATGAAGAGAAGAATGCCTTAAAAAATTGAATCGGTCAATTGGAAAAGGAGGTCCAAAAGCTCACTGAAGAAAATAATTCATTCAAAGTAAGAATAGAGCAAATGGAAACTAATGACTTTATGAGAAATTATACAGCAAAACCAGAACAATGAAAAAAATAGTAGACAATGTGAAATATCTCAATGGAAAAATGACTGACTTGGAAAATAGATCCAGGAGAAATAATTTAAAATTATTGGGCTACTTGACAGCCATGATCAGAAAAAGAGTTTAGACATCATTTTTCAAGAATTTATCAAGGAAAACTGCTCTGATATTCTAGAATCAGAGGGTAAAATAGATATTGAAAGAATTTGCCAATCACCTCTTCAAAGAGATCCCTAAAGGAAAACTCTTAGTTATATTGTAGTGAAATTCCAGAGTGCCCAGGTTCGGGAAAAAATATTGCAAGCAGCCAGAGAGAAACAATTTGAGCACTGTGGAAATACAATCATGATAACACACAATCTAGCAGCTTCTATGTTAAGAGATTACAGGGCTTGGAGTATTATATCCAAGAGAACAAAGGAACTAGGATTACAACCAAGAAAGAATGACACAGCAAAACTGAGTAAAATCTTTGAACGGAAAAATGGAATTTAATTGAAATAGAGGACTTCCAAGCATTCTTTTTGAAAATACTAGAGCTGAATAGAAAATTTTCTTTCAAGTACAAGCTTCAAGAGAAACATGAAAAGGTAAACAGGAAAGATAAATCATAAGGGACTTATTAAAGTTGAAATGTTTACATTCCTACCTGATAGTTGTAACACATGACATTTTTCTCAGTGTTAGGGTAGTTGGAGGAAATAGATAGATAGATAGATAGATAGATAGATAGATAGATAGATAGGTAGGTAGGTAGGTAGGTAGATAGAGGACACAGGGTGAGTTGAATGTGAAGGAATGATATCTAAAAAATAAAATTAAGGAGTTAGAGTGAAATATATTGGGAGAAAGAGAAAGGTACGATTATAATGGGATAAATTACCTCACATAAGAGAGGCAAGAAAAAGCTTTTACAATGGAAGAGAAGAGAGAGGAAATGAGTTAACCTTACTATCATTGTAATTGACATAAGGAAGAAATAACATACACACTCAACTGGGTATCTTTTTTTTTTTTGATTTTCAAATTTCCTTTACTTCCCTCCCCCCTCCCCTCATGACAGCATATAGTACAGTATAGGGTCTGCAAATGCATTCATATTAAACATTATTCCAATTACAAAGGCATATTGTACTAGGTGGGATGAAAGATGGTAAGGAAGAAGTAAAACCAAACAATGAGAAGAACAAGATCATTTAGTTTGCTTCCATCAGGATTCAGGCTCAGTTCTTTCTAGTTATATCTCTGGATGGCGTATTTCTCACTTTTTTGAGTCATTCGGGATTAACTTATATCACTGCATTGCTGAAAAGAGTCCAGTCTGTCATAGTTGGTCGTCACAGATATGGTATGTCTGTGATTGTATACAAATTTCTTCTGATTCTACTCTTCTCGCTCAGCATCACTTTGTATAAGTCTCTCCAGGTAATTATGAAATCCGTCACCTCCTCGTTTCTTATAGCACAATAAAATTCCATTACATTCATATACCACAACTTGTTTAGCCATTCCCCAATTGATGGGCATCCCTTTAGTTTCCAATTCTTTGCAACCACAAAAAGGGCTGCTAAAAATATTTTTGTACATATGGGTCTTCCTCCCACTTCTATGATCTCTTTGGGATATAACCCTAGAAGTGGTATGGCTGGGTCAAAGGGTATGAAATTATTTATAATCCTTTGGGCATAATTCCAGATTGCTCTCCAGAATGGTTGGATAAGTTCACAACTCCACCAGCAATGTATTAGCGTTCCAATTTGCCCACATCCTCTCCAGCATTTGTCACTTTCTTGTTTTGTCATCTTAGCCAATCTGACTGGAGAGATGTGGTATCTCAGAGTTGTTTTGATTTGCATTTCTCTAATTAATAGTGATTTAGAGCATTTCTTCATATGCTTATAGATATCTTTAATTTCTTTCTCTGAAAACTTCCTGTTCATATCCTTTGACCATTTATCAATTGGGGAATGACTTGTATTCATATAGATTTGGCTCAATTCTCTATAAATTTTAGAAATGAGTCCTTTATCAGAGACACAAGTTGTAAAAATTCTTTCCCAATTTCCCACCTCCCTCTTGATCTTGGTTACATTGGCTTTGTTTGTGCAGAAGCTTTTCAATTTAATGTAATCAAAATTATCCATTTTGCATTTTATAATGCTCTCTAATTCTTGTTTGGTCCTCTCCACAGATCTGTCAGGTAAACTATTCCTTGCTTTCCCGAATTGCTTACAGTATCATTCTTTACACCTAGATCATGCACCCATTTAGACTTGATTTTGGTATATGGTGTTAGATAGTGATCTATGCCCAATTTCTGCCATACTGTATTCCAGATTTCCCAGCAGTTTTTGTCAAATAGTGCATTCTTATCCCAAAAACTGGGGTCTTTGGGTTTATCGAACAATAGATTGCTATATTCATTAACTGCTGGGTCTCCTGCACCTAATCTATTCCATTGATCCACTACTCTACACCTCTGCCAGTACCAAGGAGTTTTGATGACTGCTGCTGTATAATACAGATTAAGATCTGGCATAGCTAGTCCACCTTCCCTAGCATTTCTTTTCATTAATTCCCTTGATATTCTAGACCGTTTGTTTTTCCAAATAAATTTTGTTATTATTTTGTCTAACTCTACAAAGTAGTTTTTTGGTAAATTGATTGGTATGGCACTAAATATATAATTTAGTTTGGGTAAAATTGTCATTTTTATTATATTAGCTCGACCCAGCCATGAGCAATTGATATTTTTCCAACTATTTAGATCTGATTTTATTTGTGTGAGAAGTGTTTTGTAGTTGTGGTCATATAGATTCTGGGTTTGTTTTGGCAAGTAGATTCCCAAATATTTTATAATGTCTACAGTGACTTTAAATGGGATTTCTCTTTCTATCTCTTGCTGTTGAGTTTTATTAGAGATGTACAGGAATGCTGAGGATTTATGTGGGTTTATTTTATATCCTGCAACTTTGCCAAATTTATTTATTGTCTCAAGTAATTTTTACTTGATTCTCTAGGATTCTCTAAGTATATCATCATATCATCTGCAAAGAGTGACAGCTTGGTCACTTCTTTGCCTAATTTGATTCCTTTGATTTCTTTTTCTTCTCTAATTGCTACTGCTAACGTTTCTAGTACCAGATTGAATAAGAGGGGTGATAGTGGACACCCTTGTTTCACTCCTGATCTTATTGGAAAGGCTTCTAGTTTATCCCCATTGCATATAATACTTGCTGATGGTTTTAGATAGATGCTGGCAACTATTTTAAGGAAGGCTCCATTTATTCTTATACTTTCTAGTGTTTTTAATAGGAATGGATGTTGTACTTTGTCAAAAGCCTTTTCTGCATCTATTGAGATGATCATGTGGTTTTTGCTAGTTTTGTTGTTGATATGTTCAATTATACTGATGGTTTTCCTAATATTAAACCATCCTTGCATTCCTGGAATAAATCCTACCTGATCAAAGTGTATTATTTTTGTGATAAGTTGTTGGAGTCTTTTGGCTAATATTTTATTTAGAATTTTTGCATCTAAATTCATGAGGGAGATTGGTCTATAATTTTCTTTCTCTGTTTTATCTCTTCCTGATTTAGGAATCAGTACCATATTTGTGTCATAGAAAGAGTTTGGTAGGACTCCTTCTTCACTAATTTTCCCAAATAGTTTGTAGAGTATTGGAATCAATTGTTCTTTAAATGTTTGATAGAATTCACTAGTGAACCCATCTGGCCCTGGAGATTTTTTCCCTAGGGAGTTCATTGATGGCTTGTTTGATTTCTTTTTCTGAGATGGGGTTATTTAGGTAATTCACTTCCTCTTCAGTTAATCTGGGCAATTTGTGATTATGTAAATATTCATCCATTTCACTAAGATTGTCATATTTATGTGCATATAATTGGGAAAAATAATTCCTCATTATTTTTTTGATTTCCTCTTCATTGGAGGTAGATTCACCCTTTTTATTTTTGATACTCATAATTTGGTTTTCTTCTTTCTTTTTTTTATCATATTGACTAAGGGTCTATCAATTTTGTTGATTTTTTCATAAAACCAGCTCTTAGTTTTATTTATTAATTCAATGGTTTTCTTAATTTCAATTTTATTAATCTCACCTTTGGTTTTCAATATTTCTAATTTAGTACTAAATTGGGGATTTTCAATTTGTTCTTTTTCTAGCTTTTTCAATTGCATGTCCAATTCATTGACTTCCCTTCTCTCTGCTTTAATTAAGTATGCACTCAGGGATATAAAACTTCCCCTGAGAACTGCCTTTAGTGCATCCCACAAATTTTGGTATGTTGTTTCATTATTATCAATCTCTTGAATGAAATTATTGATTGTTTCTATAATTTATTCTTTGACCCACCAATTTTTTAGGATTAAATTGTTTAGTTTCCAATTAGTTTTTAGTCTATCTTTCCATGGCCCTTTATTGCATATAATTTTTATTGCATCATGATCTGAGAATGATGTGCTTAATATTTCTGCCTTTCTGCACTGGATTGTGAGGTTTTTATGCCCTAGTACATGGTCTATTTTTGAGTATGTACCATGCACTGCTGAAAAGAAAGTAAATTCCTTTTTATCCCCATTCAGTTTTCTCCAGAGATCCATCATATCTAGTCTCTCTAAGATTCTATTCACCTCCTTAACTTCTTTCTTGTTTATTTTGAGGTTAGATTTATCGAGTTCAGAGAGGGGGAGATTAAGGTCCCCCACTAGTATAGTTTTGCTATCTATTTCTTCCTCTAATTCCTTTAACTTCTCCTCTAGGAATTTGGATGCTATACCACTTGGTGCATATATATTAAGTAGTGATATTGCTTCATTCTCAATGGTGCCTTTTAGTAGGATATAGTTTCCTTCCTTATCTCTTTTAATTAGATCTATTTTTGCTTTTGCTTTATCTGAGATAAGTATTGCTACCTGCTTTTTTTACTTTAGCTGAGGCATAATAAATTTTACTCCAACCTTTTACCTTTACCCTGTGGGTATCCCTTTGTTTCAAATGTGTTTCTTGAAGACAGCATATTGTAGGATTATGGTTTTAATCCATTCTGCTATCCGCCTCTGTTTTATGGGAGAGTTCATCCCATTCACATTCACAGTAATGATGACTATCTGTCTCTTCCCTTCCATCCTATTCCCTCCCCTGTTTATATTTTTGTTTATTCCTTCTCCCTTCCCCTCCTTGAAGTTTTCCCTTTTGACCGCCCCCTCCCTCAGTGTTCCCACCCAGTGACCCCCCCCTTCTTAACCTACCCTCTCCCCTTACTACTATTTCCCTCCCTTATAATCCCTCCCTTTAGTCTCCTCCTTTTCACCCCCCCCTTACCCTCCCACTATCTATAGGACACAATAAATTTTTATACTTATCAGAGTAAATTACTCCCGTTTGATTCCAAACCAATGAGAGTAAATTTCAAACAG